>JAFBJW010000237.1:1173684-1370421 GCA_016785235.1 Pseudorhombus dupliciocellatus
ACTACAGAGTGGTTTCCATCATATTTCCTACCAGTGCATTTTATCAATGCTGATCATGAGAGGCTTTATGTTAGCTGCGTGGAGCATAATGTGCCTGACTAACCTGACACCAGAGTGCACAACGTGTGGGTGTTCTTCCCTGTTCTGCTAAAAATACAGGTGCAAATATGGTCAACAATGATACACATACCCTTCCTGCACCTCCACATATGCTACCCTGTAGCGTTCGATGTTTTTGCTGTCCGTCGTGTTGCAGTGACAGTTCACAGTTCTTTTTAAACTCCCCTCACACAGTAATTGCTGTCTTGTCTTTCCAAGTGGCATTAGTGGTTTCTCCAACAATATTATTAGCTGCTGTCTATTTTCATCAGCGCTGACAGAGATCCAGAATGTGCTGCGGAGGAGCCAGATGTTCAGTGTGTCCCACGGGGACGCATTGTTTTCATGTTTTTTCAATAACGTCATAACGTAGCTTCTGTTCATTTTGCTTCGTCATCCAGGTGACACATTATAGAAACAGGGTCAAGACTTTGTGGGTTATAGTTCAGCAGAGGGAGACTCGGATATTGCTAAATTTTTCGTTCCGCAATATTGACTTTGTGCTTTTATTTGTCAACGTGAATCATTCGCGGATCATTTCTAGGTGTGAAAGTGTTTTTTGCGATGCTCCCTTTCCATATGACACGTCAACAGAACAGAATACTGACGCTGACCAGTGTAAACCGCATCTTTAAAAGGAGACTAACGGTTTTGTATTTGGCTTCACTACCACGGTGAGTAATAATAGACACAGCCCTAAGCGCAGCAATAAATATAAGAGATTACACAGGTTGACCCCAGTGTCACTGTATCACGTCACAAAATTCATCCCGGGAAAGAAGTGCAAAGAAGCCAGGAACGGGCCACAGCCCATTTTTGCAAAGGCCAATGTCTGATGGAATAAAAAAAACCTTGTTTCATCTGAGAGAGAAAAGGCCATTACAAAGCAGACACTATTAATAACCGTCACTTGAACAGAGGGTGAGGGGGGACAAATGTTAAAGACCAAGATATGATGATGTATGACCTGACTTCACTTGGACGGAGATGAAACCTCCAGGTCGAACCGAATTAAAGTCACTGTGTAAAGCGGCAGTGGAGAAGGACGCCAGGCTTAATAACATCCTTACACAGGGGCTGAACACGTCACATGGGTCTGATGTCAGGTGCTGCTGATGACCATGCTGACACTCACTTGAGTGAACAAGTTGCTTAAACTATTATTCTTTGCTTTGGTTAAGATATCCTCACACCATTCTTTCTTTTCTTGATTTTCCAGCAGCTCTCCAGAAGCGACAAGGTCCTTTTAAATGATGTTCCAACTTTCACATCTGTGCAAAGCAGACACACTGGCTTATCTTTTATACCAACAACAAAATAATTGTCCATTTCCTCTGAGCCGCACAACATTCCACGTCTGTTTTCCCTGTCCTGACAGTCCCCATGATGCTTGTCAGCCATCAGCTAACTGCTGCTGGTTCATTCATGGCCTGCCAGGCATATAGCCAGGAGGGACCACCCGGCAGGACCTGTCACTGTCACTGTTTTAGATTTTTCTATTTCTGAGTTTTATTTGGGGGCGGGGGGTTGTGGCCAAGAAATATGGTTCATTTATTTCCCCTTGTGGATGAACTCATAGTTCATCCACAAGTTGGGAAAAAATGTCTACATAGAATATTTAAGCTGAAAAGCTTTGTTGTGCTCCTGGTATCGTAGTTCCCTGCAACTGCAGTGATCCCAGTCAGTCCAAACAATTCCCCTTGTCTCTTAGGTTACAGTGGTCACTGGGCAGCTGTTCTTTTTCCTAAACTCAAGTTTGGGTCCAAACCCATAAACCCGAGCAGTGTAATGGGAGAAAGTCTTTTATCCTCCTCTATTGGTTCAGATCAACGTTTGTTTTTATAGCTTTTGTTGGCTGCTCCGACACCAGAATGGCTTTGGCCAGTGTGTCGAGTGCAAAACATTTTCTGGGTTGCTCAGTGCACATTGTGAACAACAGCGAGGTAATTAGGTCATTTGGTGTCCTCATAGTTTGTGTCTTTGAAAGGAGCCACGGTCCCAGAAAAGATTGGTGTTGTTCTTTAGGGGCTCTGTTGCTGCGGCTCCTCCGTTCTTCAAATCACGCCGGCTTCAATGGGAGCAAATGCACGTCCACTGGGTTTGTTCTTTAGTCGACTGTCAGAGTGCGTTCACCTTCAGGTAGAAAGTGTCAGATGTAGAGTAATGAACACGCAGAGCTGAGAGTCACTGACAATAAACCATGAAAGCATGTGTAGAAACTTCCTCCATGTCTGAACTGAGTGGCTGGGGATGTGCTGCATCATGTTGTCATATCCACTGGGGAATATGACAGAGAGCATGATCATGTTTTAGCTGTATGGCATTGAACATTAACATGTTATGCTTTGAAACATCACAATGAGTAAATTAATTAAACCCCCCCACACCCAGCAGGGCGTTGACAGATTGGAGTGCAGAGAGACCACAGGACAGTTTCCCTGAGATATGTAATGACAGTAACACAACCGTTTCCACATAGAGGGGAAGCTAAATGCATGTTTGATGTTCTGAAGAAACACGGTACCTGTCGAAATGCATCCTGCACCTCAGTCGTCATGTTTGTTGCTTTGTAAATGTGCCTCTGTTGTGTTTCTGTGCTGCAGATTCAGCCTCGCTTCCTGAGCACATCTCAGTGTGTTGAAGGTGCTTAGTTATTAATTCATGTTTGGAGCAGCTGGACATGGAGCAGCAGCAGCTGGCTGCTGAGGCTGAGAAATACGTTTCATCACCTGATTTTATGCAAGCTGCATTGTGACTGTATTCAGAATCAGGGTTTATATAGAATACGAGTAGAGTCTGTTGATGTGGTGAAAGGGATTTGAAGGAAGATAGAAATAAAATAAACAACGTCCTGTGTGAAGGTGTTTTTTGTGATTTGTGGGAAGGCTTTATAAAACCTTCAGATCTGTAAAGAAAAGAAAGTGCAGTGTGTTCTGTGATTGAATGAAAAAAACCTCAAATATTATACCAGACGAAAAACTGCTCCGATTTATTTATATTCTGTCAGAATTGTATCACATAATCCATTAATTATCCAACACAGGTTTCCTTGTGTTTCCAAATTGTAAGACGTGAACTAATGTTAAAAACAATATTTAAAGTTTTTCGTGAACAGTAATAGTCCCAATATTTCCTCAAGCCAACAAACTTTAACTACCAAGTGTTAGAGCAATTAGCATGGGTATTGTAGATTTTACGCCAGCTCTTCATTAAAACTAGGATGCAATTAATATTTGATTGACACGGTCATGGCTGCCACATAGAAAGAAATCTCTCATTTTTATGAGCTTGCTTTTTACTATGCCCACTCTGCTTGGCACATTTGCAAAGGTGGGTTGATGAATAGAATGTGTACGTGCACGTTTCATGTGGAGTTGTGTCTGCCCGTGAGTGTGTCATAATGGGCCTGTTGAAGGCTGAAGGTCAGATGCGACGGTCTCTCACTCAAGTGAAGCCTTAGCGTTGCTTTAATGAACTGTTTTCTCAGTCACCGCTGTCTGTCTCTTTTCTTGCCTTAACCTTGTTCTCTCTCTCTCTCTCTGTGTCTTTCAGCTGTCCCTCGGGGACGAACAGTGCGAAGTGACAAGAAACGGCTATGACTCCAAGGAGCTGGTGTATTTAGTTCATATTTACTGCCAGGTAAACATTTACTGATGCTGCCGTCGTAGATACATACCCAGCCACCCACATGCATGTGTGTACTTAAATGTAATTACACATGCACTCCCATTCAGGCTCCACTTTACTGGAAAACACCCACGCATTTGTCAGATTGTTTTTATGCTTTCACATTTCTTGTCCTTGAAGGGATGTTTGAGCCGCGAGTGGCGTCTCAGAGCAACCTGCGTGCGTTCTCAGCGTTCCTCCCTCTGAGCAGATCTGAGGCTCAAATTCAGACATAGCTGAAACACCTGACTTATTGTTTCAAAGATCCAAGGTATGCAGGAATTTGGATCTGGATTGGAAAGATTTGTGGATGCGTGCCAGGATGGGTGAGCGATACAGAGGAATGTTGAAGGGAAAGTGCTTAAAGGGACAGTTCAGATGGAGGAGTGGGTGTGGCTTAACGGTTCAGCGTGGAAGAATTTAGGTAAGAGGGAACTATTGGCAGAAATGTAAGGCAGAATAATCCTCCTGATGTTTTCACCCCAGAAAAAGCCCTTTCAATTGAAACGCTTTGCTAAACTTAACCTTTGCTTTTTAGAGATTTATGCCAACTGAGGCTTTTTTTATGTTTAGAAGGGGAGGGTGAGGTGAGAGGTGATCAGCTGCAACGTGCAATTTTAACACTAGATATCACAAAATTATCCACAGCGTATCTTTCAAACACGGAGCCAATAATAACGAACAGAATGTGACCGTTGGGTTTTGCTGACACACCACACGAGCACTATGGAAGCATGTTATGGTTTTTCTCGGTTGCTTTATTACCTCTGAAGGGGTCACTGCACTGTTTATCCCTGAGAACCCTAAAGGGTTGTGTGGGCTCACCCCACCCCTCCATTGGAACTGTGCCTTAAAGTCTGTGACTTCTTCTCACGGAGCTCGTCAAAGTGGAGAAAGTTAGTCCTTATAAATTCCTTTTGAAGGAGGGATGCAAGAGTAAAGTCACAGCCAAATTATTTATGATTACATCATATACAAAGTTTTTGATTTACCCAGATCTGGGCAAAACATTTAAGTAGAACACACACATGAGCAGCGGCTGCTCAGAAGCGTTGCCCCGGCCTCCTGCAGCGACACTTTGGATTCTGGTTCCATGCATATCCCTCTGCACACATCGTACCCCGTATGCACAACCTTGGCAGTGCCACACAAGTATGCAACTGTGCTCTTGGAAATTCCAACTCCTCACAGCCATCGGAAAAACTGCTACATCTGCACCCGTTCTATTTGGAAAAGAACTGGCAAGAGTCGTCCTTGAGCTTTGCGCTTCGAGCTTTAAAGCGAAAAGTAGCTCAGCACCGGGAGACTGGTTCAGCCCCACAAACCCAGAGAACGGGGGGGGGGGGGCTGAGAAGGAGCACCATCTGAAAGTGGGACAGGAAACCATAAAGACTTCCCCAAGCCCGCAGAGCCCTTCCAGCGGCATCTCTCCCAGCCAGCACTTTTCAAACGGCACTAGAATCAGTGGGCTGAGTGGTGCGCTGCAGTCCCAGTCGCACAAGCCCTGGCCTCGGTACAGACAAATGTTTCCAGGCCAAATCAAAGCGAAGACTTTTTCCACCACGAGTCTCTGTCAGTGGGGTTTTGGGGTTTGGAGCCCTTTCTCACTGGATGAAAAAGAAACAACAAATCCATGGAATCACGCTTGGATTTTTTATTTTTTTTTCTAAAAAAGTAAAGCTACATTTTATGTGGTGGCTTGAGGGCAAAGCTCTCTTGGTTTGCACTTGCACTGTTGGCATGTAATCACTGCATTTCACCAGGAAGGGCTGAGTAAGCCACACATGTCCGATATCAAAGCACACAAGCCCGTGGCAGACTGGACTTGATTTTTCAGTTGTTGAGACACTGCAGTTGTATTAGAGACAACAAGAGTCAGTGGGGCCAAAAGTACAGATAACATCAGAAAGAACTCACAGCCGTGAAGGTTGGGAAAGATTTCAGCGTGTGTGCTGACGGGCCTCAGGCTTTTTATTGATTTGATCTTTATCCGCAAAGTTAAACCAAATCAATTCAATCAGGTGAAGAATGAGAAAATGTCTCTGGGCCCAGGAGGCAAAACATTCAAAGTGCTACATATTTATATGTAATTAATATATATGAACATTTTAAAGCTCACTCCTTTTCGCTGTCGTGCTAATAATAATAATATAATTTAGTATAACACACTTCCTCAATCACATGACTTACTAGTTTTGTTTTAAAAAAATATTCCAATGTCCACACAATGTTTAACAATAATTGTACCGTGTATTTTGAATTACAAGTGGCATTAAGTCAATGTGAAATAGCCATAAACTGGCACAAATCAAAACTGTATTTTTTTGCGAATTAAACAAAAAAAAGACAAAAAATAATAAAGTTAGAAATAAAACAAGAGTTAAGTAAGTGTCAGTAGTTATAGAGCCAGTGACAGTGAGCTGGATGAAGAGTGATAATTATTACTAGAATATGTCGGAGCCAGTTCAGTGCTTCTGAAGCCTCCTCACAGTTGGGACTGAACCTCAGTGGTTGGGAACCAGCAGCGTGGCTCCTGAGGAGGTCAGCATACTGCGTCAGCTTCAGCAGATCTGGAGGATTTTGCCTCGTTGAACGAAGAGAAAAGAAGCACAATGAAGCCTTTTCCCTCATGGAAAGATTTCCCTCCTTGCCCGAGTGGCTGGTTCCTGCTCTTTTCCAAATACTTTCCAGTGCGGCCTCCCAGTTGGTTCAGTGCAACAAAGCACTCGGTGTGTGGATGACTTTGTTTGAGACTAGTTCACACTCTCCTCTGACCCTGATCTTCAGAGGTTGACGACCATCTCCTTAGTGTCCGTGATTACCATCACACTAGTGACATGCTTCATCAGCTTCATCAGCTTCAGTCAGGCCGACCAGTTCCAGTCTGTCAGTCAGGAAATCCAGAATCCAGCAACAGGTAGAGGAACTGAGGGCAAGCAGGGAGAGTTTCTCCACTAGTCTCTGTGGGATAATAGCAGGCTGTTGAATGTACAGCATTCTAGCGTTGGGGGCTTTGTTGTCCAGGTGAGTGAGGGCTCTGTGCAGTGTGGAGGATAGTGTTTCCTCTGTAGGGCCGTGCGGGCTGTGAGCAAAGTGGAACTCTGCTGGTATTTTTTTCTTTGATCACTGGGTTAACAAACGTAAACAGCTTTGTTCATCAGAAGTCAACCGTGGTCATTTGAAGATTCAACCTGCACAAAGTGAATTCTGGACCACATTAGAGTTGATGTGTTAAACATTGTAATTCCCGTTTCATGTTTCTGGGCGTCTGCTGATTCCACATGAGACCACATAGACGCCTTCCTGGGAAACCATGAACCATCAGCTCAGCTGTACTTCGATGACAATTCACTTGTGTGTTCGGTCTTTGTCTCCTCGCTGGTCAGCACGTTTTTTGTTTTTTGTTCTGAAGGGTCGAAGCTGGATTGTGAAGCGCAGCTATGAGGATTTCCGTGTCCTGGACAAGCATCTACATCTCTGCATCTATGACCGACGCTTCTCACAGCTGCCTGAGCTGCCTCGATTGGACAGTCTGACGGATCAGTCAGAGGTACACACACACACACACACACACACACACACACACCTTCCAGGCCCGTGAGCATAATTCAGTACAAACAGGCTTCCTAATTGTATAGGCTTGTTCAAAGGTGTTTAGTTTTCAACCCTATTGTTTTTTTAGGTTTGGGGGAACCTTGCTTTGGGTAAATCTCCCTCGGTGTGATCATTATTATTTCTCAGGAATGCACCATTTGTGTCCTCTGAAAGGTTTAGTGACGCCGGTGAAACCTCAGCCTGAGCTAACTTCTCTATCTGGTAAAACCAGTTCTTTTCTGAGCGTGCATGCGTCTGCGTGCAGCTGCTCCATCCATGTTTCCGATGAGAATTTTAATAGGAAATGACACAACCTTGGATCAAGACAAGAACAACATCAAAGTCCTTGTGCTCAGTAACGCTTCATTGTCTGCATCAGCGTTAACGTGCAGTTGCGTGGCACCACAACCTGATGTGAAGTCATCGCCACAGACTTCATTTCTAGAGGCGTGCTGCCATGTTGGACTCTTTATTTGCCTCATTTGTCTGCAAACAAACACACGACAGGAGGATTCTCTACCAAACAACAGCAGCATAGTTCACAGTGCATTTGTAGTTAATGGTTAAAATACTAAATGCTTGATACAATAATACTATGATAAGAAATACTAAACCTTAGGTCAGTGTCATAACTAACTGGCATGTGTGTGTGTTTTTCCTCCATGTTAGTCAGTTTCCCAGATGTTGTTAGCGTACCTCTCCCGGCTCTCAGCCATTGCTGACAACAAGATCAACTGTGGGCCGGCCCTCACGTGGATGGAGGTAAGGCTGCGTGTCCTCCGGGTCTGAGGAGGACTCTCACTCTGAAGATGCTTCTTTTTCTGTGGAATCACTTTATAGTTTTCCCATAAAACAGATACTAAAAGAAAATACTATCACTATATGTGCTAAAGTGTTGCTGCATGAGTATTCTCCAAGCTGGAGACATACCTGCATCCTGTAACACTTCATTACAGTTCATTATTCTGCATAAATTCTGCTGGAGAAGCTAAAGGGAAACAATTCAACCGACTCTATTTTTCAGTAAAACAGAAATGAAATCCTGCAGGTGCTCCGTTTATCAGTGAAGACACAGTTTCTTAACCTTAGAGCAGCAGCCCCTCTGATTAACACAGCACACATATTCATGCAAGGTCTTGCATCGCTCGGCGGTTCCACGCTGAGTGAGTCATCTGGAGCTGGTGTTCAGCACCGTCTTGTTTGACAGGATATACACAGGTTGACTTTGTGTTTATTACCTGATGTCATTCATATCTTCATTTAACCACAGAGATGACAGCTGACTTTATTCTCAATATACTCGTGTATATCTTACAGCCTCAATAAAAGCAGCATGTCATGTACCCTGTTCACCTTCTAATCGCAGGATGATCATGCAAATTCAATCTCTTGTCACCGTTCTGTAGTTTGTCTTTTGCCTTCATCATAACGTGCCAGTCTGTTGTAATGACCTGTGAGGCCTGTCTGTGTAAGGTCGACAATAAGGGGAATCATCTGCTGGTCCATGAAGAGTCGTCCATCAACGTGCCAGCGATCGCTGCCGCCCACGTCATCAAGCGCTACATCGCTCAGGCCTCAGACGAGCTGTCCTTCGAGGTGAGGACACGCTCTACACCCCATCTGCTGCTCACTGTATTACGTTTTATAACCACTGAACTTGACGAGACAATAAGAAAAAGCTGATAAAGCTTTTCTGGTGCAAGTGTTCACAGGGAAGATCCACAGCTGTGCAGGTCGAAGTTTTTTAATCGTTGTCTAGACAAATCCCATTATTGCAAACAGACTTTTAGCGAGCACCGATGTTTTCCATCAGGCACGTCTTTAAACCTGCATCTGATGCTCTCTGCAGGTTGGCGACATCGTCTCAGTCATTGACATGCCTCCTAAAGAAGACACCACGTGGTGGAGGGGCAAGCATGGCTTTCAGGTACGCAGCTCACAAAGCCGCCTCTGCACTCTCTCACTCTCTCCGTCTTTCCCTCTGACTGAAAACTTTTGGTCAGGCTGTACTTGAGCTATATCAAGGGCTAAGAGAGCGAGCGCGGCGCTGAGAGTCTGAGCAAGATAGAGATTTCCTGGTGAAGCTTTAGAACTCCCCCGGTAATGCTGCAACTTCTTCATATTCCATTCAGTAGCACACTGTGACATTTCAGAAATAAATTATATATATATACTATTGTTAGCATGAATTCTTTCATAGCCAACTGAATGTATAAATTCACAGTCTACAGAATATAACAATAATGAGGTCTATAACAAGGGAGTTAAACAGTCTAAATGTTATGTGTGTGTGTGTGTGTGTGTGTGGAAGCTTCACCAAAACAAGGGCTCTAAAATAATAAGAGCCAGATTTCCTTAGCGGGCACTTGGACAGCCAACAGCTCGGCATTAAAACAACGCTGGGAGCTGCACTGTGTTGTTTAAGGTACCTGTGAGCCAATGAAATACGAAGCCCAAACACTGCTACTGACAGACAGGATTTTACTACTCTGACAGGCTGCAGCAATTTAATTCTCATCCACGATCATGAGGTAAACAGTAGAAACCCTGAGTCAGCATTCAGCTCTTTTACTGTTTGTCCGTTTCTTTTCTGGAGTCGCACGTTAGTGAGAGGACCAAATGTATCCGACAAGACAACAAACTCGGAGCAGTTAAAAATGTAAACAGTATCTGTTGAGCATTTAAGGAACGTAAATCATTCCAATTGTTTCATCTATTAATATACAAAGTGAGTTGTGAGCCCAAAATAACTGTATTTTTATAAATGAATTCATTACGTTTTATTATCTGTCTTCGTTAGCCGTTGTGTGCTAAAAGGTTTTTTCATTTAGATCTTTCCTGTTGGGCCTCTGTCTTTTTTGTTTTCTAAACGTCCTCCAGCATTTGTAGTTTTACTAATTTGTGTTTTACTACAGTATCAGCTGGATTCAGACCACAATAGCCCCAGCTGATATATTTTTTTACTGAGCCAGATGATCTCAAACAAATCTCAGGCGTCCTGGGAGCTGACTGCTTAATGAGCTACTCCCTCAATAAATTGGGAGCTAAATACATCTGTGTGTCTGTGCTGCAAATTCAATGGGAACTGCAGCGCAAATTAGTGCTGCATAATTTCTTTGTCAATCTGGCCCTGTGCGTTTTGAGCAGTAAAGATTTGGGGGGGGAATATTAACGACTGCTGTGTTAGTCTCTGATTTGTGGTTGAGCTAAAGAGATGCTGTTATTTGTAGCAGGGCATTTTCATTCCAGAAACTTGAACCTTACTGCAGACTCCCTCTGTTCCACTCGGAGTCTTTTTCAGTTCATCGGCTGCGGCCAGGGTTTGTCGCTCGTGTCTCGCTTGTCCTCCTCTGACCTGCTGGCCCCTCTCTGCTCTGCTGTGTCGTGGCTCTGTTCCTATGGGGAGTCTCACAGCGGGGCTCAGTTTTAATTCAGTGTCAGGGGCTGGAGGGGCGACGATTCACTCGTACATGTTGACTGAAGCTTCAACGGGTTGTGTGTTGCTGTGTAAATGCAGTGACACATTACACCACCTCTGTCTGCGTGCGTGTGTCTAGGTGCCACTGTTCCTCACGACAGATTTAGATTTTAAGACTCATCTCATCAAAGTACAAATGTAATTGTTGTGAACATTTTTGCCAGATAACATAATCTCATCATTTTCCCACATGCCACCGCTCGGTTTTATGATGTTAATATTTAGTAAGCCTAACCTGGTTTTAGAGGACGCCGATCATTCCACTAATACATGTCCAAACCCAGTCCTGACCAACGTGACGTGCACAGCTCGCTGCAGATACCACGTCTTCTGTTTCCCACTCCTCATTTTATTATCTAAATCCAATTGTGCTTCCTCCCGCCTCACCCGCCTGTCTCCCTGCTGTTCTCCGTCCAGGTTGGCTTCTTTCCCAGCGAGTGTGTGGAGCTCATAAACGATAAGGTGCCGCAGTCCATGACCAACTCTGTGCCAAAACCAGGTACCGGTGCCCCTCTTAACCCATTCACAGGAACTGTGTTGGAAGGAAGTTAACACGCATCGCAATGAATCCCTTTGATGACTCACGGATTGTGTGTTGTGTGTGTGTGTGAGAGACAGTTATGTGAAATGTAGTAGATGTTCCTTTTTTATAGTTGAATGCTCAGGGCCCTGTTAAAGATGTCCGTCTGTTTTAGACCTGAATCAAGATGATTACCGGTGTGTGTGCCGTGCATCAATGGTGCCATATTGACTCGGCACCATGCAAATCCACCTGAAATAAGTGTGCTAATCTAATCTATTGCTGTCCAGTGCTAACGGGTAAGCTCTTTAGCACGCTCCCCTGAGTGTCAAGCACAGATGTACAACATCTAAAGCCTCAATGCAATCAAACAGAGCACCTCACAACAGCTGGCTGTGGTGCAGGCTGGACTTGAACCTCTGCCTCACTCCCTGCAGCTGCCATTGAAATTAGCAGCGCACATCTCGTCTTTATGGCAAAGACCCTTTTTTTTTTAAAATCAAACCTCAATCGTGGAATCACGGAATGAACCAACATGACCCAACCGTCCGACTTTGGGGTGAGCTGAGTCGACCAGTGAAATGCATCCAGCATCTGGATTAAGAGATGACACAGCGAAAAAACATATACACAGGATTTTAGGGGGGGGGGTTGGCCGCCCACATTATCTGCCTCGCCAGCAAAGTTTCAACCCCATGTTTTTAAGCCTTTCAGACTGTGTGACTGATCAGTAATGCATCAGTTAACTGTTGCACTACACGCACAATGCACCCCTCTGTCCCAGGCCTGACTTACTATCTGCCTGCCCCCCCCCTCCGCCAGCCCTCCGCCCGCCCCTGCTCCCCAGCAGTGTTGCTGTCTTGTTGTTGCCGTGTCTTTATTCGTCAATTAAAATCCCAACAATAATATTGTAGCCATCAGACGATAACATCAACTGTGTTTGAAGAGAAACCTTTTTTTTTTTTTTTTTTTTGTGGTGTCAAGAAAATATGATCCACTCCCCCCCAGCCCTTCTCAGGTGTAATCTGTGATTTACCACAGCCACTAAAGTTGTGTTGGCTACAATCGAATGGTTTTGTGTTGCATTAAATTTACCACAGAGCAACCATGATTTCTCTTTGCCCAAAGGGTGAAAACCATAAAAAGAAATGATGGAAAATAACGCTGGAAATCACTGGAAAGGGCTCATTGGCAATGGTTTATGGGATGTGTTGTTCCTTCACTCTCAAAATAATTGAGAGCAAACCCTGTTTTAATGTTTTCCAATATTTGTTTTGGCCAAAAAATAAATGTTTTATGTTCACAATTCCTCTCGGAGCTGGTCGGCCACAAGATGTTGCAGCCTTTTCTGAAACGTCATCGGAGAAATTTCCCTCCACAATCAGACCCATTCAGTCACTGTCCCTTGACTGGCAGGTCAAGACAAACAAAACACACATCCTGAATACAGCTGAGCGTGAGACCTGCACGTTTGTCTTTGTCATCATCTTTCATTTTGACGTCGGTGTTTATATTTCACACACACACACACACCTAAGTGCCGTCATCAGTCACGTGAGAATAAGTTCCTGGTTGAACTGAAGTGTCGTGCTGTTTGAACCTGCCTGTTTCTGTGTCTGCCTGAGTGCATCTCTAACACTGTTGTTGTTCCACTGCACAGAGGCGTCCACTTGTGTTAGCATGTGTCTTGATTTGTTGCATTTGACTCCTCTGCCTCAGCCACCCCCTGCTCTGGCCTGCAGCCTGCTTCTTGGAGCCTCTTCCCCCCCTGTGCGTGTTGGTATACACTCTCCATCCACCACGCCCACTCACCCCCACCTCTGCTCACCGCGACACACCAACACCAACACCAACATCTGAGTCCTCATGGTTATAATCCTTCCGATTTTAGTCCCGGCCGCCGGTCGTAGCTGCTGGTAGCGTGGCTAATTGCTGTAGGTCCAAGAATTTAGAGGAAAGCAAACACTCAATGAGCAGTTAATCTGTCATAAACTGAGCAGCAGCTGTTTGATCTGTTTACAGCACGTTGATGATGGGCCATCTCTCCATGCCACTGTGAGCATTTGCATCTGAGTTCAAGCCGCATACAGTTCCAGTAGAAGTAGCCAAACTTCCTGAGCTGAGACACTGGATGTGTTGTTTGCTGCATTTTACACCAACCTAGTTACAACGGTCCATAATGATCATGGCCTCGTCTCAGAGATGGGTTTTTGACGAGCAGTCACTGTTGGGTTTTTTCCCTGTGACTGCCCTGCCACCCTGTGTTTAGCATCTGAAAGCTTTAAATGTGAGCCACTGGTCTGTCGGAAATGTCGGGTTAGCGGTGGCAGCTACTACACATCGCTCTGAGAGGGATAACCCGAGGAGATAAAATTAGAAACACAGGATTATATCCTCCATCATACCCTGTCAATCTCTCACACAGAGAATCTACACTACTACATTTAGAAATAAGTGCACAATGTAAATCTACTGACCGATTTGAAAATGGGGTTTTAAAATCCGAAGGATTATAACTCAAAACTTGTCTGATTTAAATGGACTTGTTTTACTGATGAGTGTAACGCTTCGATTATGGGGTCTACTTCATTTCCACATTATTATTCTTTTTTTTTTAATGTGTACATTGTCTCACCAAAACACTTCAGCGTATCATTTCAATGTGATGCCTCTGACCTGTGTCCCACAGTGCATCGTTGCTTTTCTCTAACTTCAAGTGCTTCTCTCCCTCTGCTGCTTCTCCCATATCTCCATGTCATCCATCCACTCATCTGTCTGTGGGCCCGCGCAGACTTGGAGATGGAGAGTGTAATACAGGAGAATGCATGGGTGGCCGACCCGCTAAACCACTACAGCATAAGTTCAGGTAGACAAAAGCCCCCCTACGTGTTGTACCACCACCCCCCCTAACCAAAACCTAACTCCACCACCCGAGTGATGTATGTGCACTGTTTGACTCTAACATGACTGGTGTCGCTTGATTTATAGCTCTGCTCCTCACACTCACACTCTTTGTTCTGCTATCTGAGGAGAGCCTCTCACAGAGCAAATAAACTGTCTTGTCTGTGACCTTTAACACACTAGTACACATTATCTCTCCAGCCTTGAAGTAGTGTTTGTGTTACGTGGTAATAGTTGAGCATGCATTAGGTTTTGTCCTGGTTGTGTGTTTGTATGTGTTTCCTTCAATTCCTGTCAAATTCCTGATGCACGTGATGGTGATGGTTTCCTTTAAATGTCCTCAGTGAAATTACTTTTATCACCCAGCTATAGAACGGTGTCCAGATCAATGTCTCTGGGTCCATTTTAAATGATATAGATATTTTTATTTTTTTTTTTTTTGTTTATCAAGATGAAAAACTCTATGAAGAATATGTCTTTGGGTCGGCCGAGGGGGGTAGTGCCTTTTCAAAGCGTATCCTGTCCTGTTTCATGTCGTGGCCCCTCTAGGTGGATGCAAATGAGTTGAGGGGTGAGCCAGGTTACTACAGCATTTCTCAAAGCAGCTGAATGTACCCTGTGTCTGGATGAGGGCCAGCTGTGTTTGTGTGTGTCTGTTTGGTCCAAGCCGTAAAGGCCACGGCGGGGGTACCGCTGTGCTCGGTCTCAACCGGCCTTGATTTATTTAATCCTTTTACAATGAGGGGGGCCTGTAAACCCATCCATTGAGCGTTAAGCTTTGCAACAGTAAGAATCTCTGTCTCCCTCTCCATGGCGACTGAGAGAGCACATTCCTGCAGTGAGCCACACAGCATTGGAAAAATATTCTTGCTCCGCACAGATCCACTCTGCTTGCCACTAACCTTTGCTGCTTCCCAGTAAAAGCATGGAAATTGTTAACATGCTGCAGTCCAAAGGAAAGCGGGAGCGATCGGGCCTTCGACCCGCGTTTTTCTGGTGTTGTCTTGGGAGCAGAGTCTACTCTCCGCAAGGTACAAAAAAATACCAATAGAACTACCAGATACTGACCCAGATGTAATGCCCCCTCCCCACTCCCCTCCTCGGTGCTGGGCCTTCGTCATGTCTGGAGACCAGAGATTTGGGCAGCTGTGAGCATACATGAGCCAAGACAGCTGGTTATGTGAGGGAGAGGGGAAGGGGAATGGAGGGAGAATGTGCGAGACAGAGTGAGATCTGTCCTCCTGTTCCCGAGGATCTCCAGTCATTTCCTGGTGCTGTGAAACTATGCGAGGCCCCTGGTGCAACGTGTTGCTCTGGAGCTTCAGTAAGAGCCTGTTGTTATAGATCGCCCTTGTGTTTACCTGCCTGCTAACAGCGGTGTTACACACTGAGCACCTTTGCTCCCCTCAGAGGTCTCTTCACCCATTCCTGTCGCGTGCCTTGATCATATACATGTATGTATGTTGTATATACATATACACACACATGCACATGTTTTATTGCACGGCTTCGAGCCATTTAATCGCAAGGAGGGAATTCAAATTTACAGCCGTGTTTATGTTTCAGACAGCGAGGCTGTAGAATACAGTCCCATTCTTCCCTCATCCCTGGGGATGAATAGATCATTCAGATCCATGCAAAGCAGCGGCAGCAGAATGATAACTTCATCCAACGTGAAGCTGTTCTTATATAACATCAAGGCAGGAGTCCAGAGAGTAGGTGACGAGTCGTTATGTCACAAAGGCGACGTCAGTGCTGTTTCACTGACATCCACAGTTTTCATTTTTATCCAATTTTAAGACGTTTGCCGAAGTAAGAACAAAAAACCCCACTTCATATGGTATTCAAACAGTATCTTGTCTGCTCAGCCCCATGCCGTCTATTGCAGCGCTCATGATTATTTCACCTTTTGTTGTTTGTTTGTTTCTCCCTGCTTCTTGGAGCCAAAGTCTTTTTAAGAAAAGGGCATATTATTCTCTGTAAAAAGGTACACACCTGCAGGACAGTGTGTAGTATTTTACTGATTTTGATAGTATACAGTGAGGACGCCCAGTGGATTTGAGAGGTAACAAAGTTCAGCTGCACAGAGTTTGGGTTATCCTGATTAAATTTCTTTACATCTGTTATCGTCGTAGTCAACGTGATGTTTAGGATTCTTGTTTTGGAGACTCTGCCTTCAGTAAGAGGTCAGAAAGTAATTGTTTCCTTGAGGCTGAGGCTTGTATAGTTGACATTATACGAGCGTAAAGCAGCTTAAATTGGACATGCGCTGTTTGGTCGTTGAATAAATGTCCTGCAGTCCGGGGAAATGTCCCCGTGCTGCGTGTGAAACGCTTGTCAAGTCGAACGGGGTCACATGCAGAGTCTGACGGCAGTCTTGTGATTCTGATTCACCATCAACAACAAATTACTTCTGACTTTATTATGACTCAACATGTCTGCTCGGGGACAGAGCTAGTTATAGAATTAATGAGATAATGCTTTCAGGGGCCCCGGGGCCCTTCAGGGGGGGGGATCGCTGGCTCCTGCTCATGTGTGGCCATCCTATATGTCATACGCTGCTTGTTAGAATCTCATGTCTGTGCAGTCCGAGGGAACTTTTTCCACTGTGCTAAACCCACCAGCCTTGTGCCTGCTTCACGCTCCATCGGGCATATCGAGAACACAGATAAGCCGGGAACGGGAGACGGGAGGTGCGAACCAATCGCTTCAGAGTTTTTATTTAGACCCGCCCAGTGCCTCATATTGATTAAAACAGAAAAGTGAGTTTTCACAGCGGAGGCAGCGTCATCGGAGCAGAGTTCCCGTTTGTCCCGCAGCCCGTGAATGCAGCACGGGGCTGGTCGGGAGCGGCGCGCAGTGACAGGGGTCAGTCCGCGCGATCCGGGACCCAGACCCGTGTCAGCTCCGCTCTCCGCCACATGCACGCGTCCCCTGACAGACGAAGACAAGCGTCTCTCTGTACTCTGGACTCTTCTTTTACATTTAAACCTCCCGTGATAAAGCCGAGTCCTGCGCTATGGAGCCAAGGTAAGACCCCCCCCCCCCGCTCCTGTCCCGCGTGGAGTCGGTGTCCGCTATGGAGCCAAGGTAAGCCCCCCCCCCCCCGCTCCTGTCCCGCGTGGAGTCGGTGTCCTGTCCCACAGACCTGCTGCATTGTCTTTCCATTTGTTTTTATTCTACCTCAGATGACTGAGCTCAGTCAACATCCTGTTTTACATGGCTCGGGTTTCATGGAGGGTGATGGGGGGGGGGGGGGGGGCTCCCTGTGTCTGTTGTCTTTATTCAAGAATGAATTGAACAGCAAAACTCTGCGATGGTTCCGTGTATTGGAGACAAGAGGCAAACGTGAAGATCCAGGCAATGAGATAAAAGGGGTCTCATGATGAAGTACAGCAGTGTTTTGACTGAGCTGTGTAGTAATGTAAACTCTTACATTTACTCACAAGAAGAGTGGAAAATATTTCTCCTCCCCCCCCCCAATAGGGGGGGGGAGGAATGAATTGAACAGCAAAACTCTGCGATGGTTCCGTGTATTGGAGACAAGAGGCAAACGTGAAGATCCAGGCAATGAGATAAAAGGGGTCTCATGATGAAGTACAGCAGTGTTTTGACTGAGCTGTGTAGTAATGTAAACTCTTACATTTACTCACAAGAAGAGTGGAAAATATTTCTCCTCCCCCCCCCCATAATATTTATAATATCCCACTGTTGTACACGACAGCAGGCAGTTAAAGTTGAAGTCTCCAGAGTTAAACGTGACACTGTGTGGTTAGGGGATGTACAGCTGTGAATGTGTATAATTTCCCCTGACCAGAGTGTCCTCAGTCCACTTCCTCAGAAAGCGGAGCCAAGCGTTGGCCCACAGTTCCCCCTCTGTCCTCACGTCTCTCCGCTGAATTCGTGTCCACTGGTTCAATGAGACGGAACAATCGGCCGTTTTGCTCCTACTTTGTCTCGCACGGAGCGCAGAGCACGCTGGGCTTCCTTTAGGCAGACCGCTCTGTTCACTGGGGTCACAACAGAGCACACGCAGGGGATGTGCTGTGAGCGTGAAGCCCACTGTCTCCCATGTGGTGAGCATCAAGTCACTGTCGTGTTAGTTGCCTTCAAACGGACTTTAGTCATTGGCCGCGAGCAGGGAAGGTGATGGTGATCCCGGCTTCCTAAAGTGGCTGTAAAACACTAATAATACGAGTGTTTCAGGATGAGTTTAGATGTCAAGTCCAAGCAGTAGTTTTGACTTTAATTTCCCAGCACAGTAAAAAGACACCTGAGCCTGATGATGTCATCACATCCAACCTGTCCTCTCAGGGTTTTCTTGAAACTACAAGAGCACAGAGGAGGGCAGTTTGAATCTCCCGCTCCGCCACCTTGGTGGTGGTGGGGTGGGGGGGGGCACGATGAGAGCAGTGTGAAGTCCCAATGAGCTGCGGCCGCGCCCACCGGTGCGTGCGTAAGTGAGTGTCTCGGGGATGATTGCCCCTCTGTGTCACCGGTCCCATTTTAGGACGTGTCTGTGTTGCCACGATGCTGGAATTTTCCTCCAGCCTGCTCCTCGCCGTCCGAGCGGAATGAGGTGGTCGGCGTGAGGGCTGCAGTGGAGAAAGGGAGCATGATGTTTGCCATGACGTATGTGATTGTTCCTGCTGTAATGCTTGGCCTCGGTCCCCCCACCACCCCCCCGGCCTCTCATCGGGGGCCCTCTGAAGGAAAAGCCTCGTCATCGGAGCACGGTGGGTTCGGGGCTCCATCTGAAACCTGTCAGTGTTGATCAGGCAGAAACCATCCTTCAGCTGTGAATATATGTGTTCTTTGTTTTGAAAGCACATCACCAGCTCTCACTTGAGCTGTCATGGTTTGCTCAGCCTGTGGAAAACAAACCAAATCATGTGATGTGAACATGGTGCTGAGCTTAAATACAAGGAAGGGGAAAGGAACGCCAGGAACTGTAGGTGTGGCATCTGAACGCTGTGAGTGTTCCCCAGGGTCTAATTAAAGACCGGATCCAATTGCATCGTGGGAAGTCTAGGATCCTCGTTCTTAAATCTCTCTTTCACACATGCTAATATATAAATATAGGTATGTTGAACCCTGCTAATTCAATCACTAGTTTTTGTCTTTCTCCTCTCCTAACTCCCAAACAGCCGTAGTCTGAGGCGGTAAATCTTATAATTAATGTCACAGAGAGCGGCCTCTATCAGTCCCACTCCTCTTAAATTAAATGCCTTTTACCCAGCTGGAGCTCAGCAGCGGCGACAGTGCTGAGCATGCTTGAATAGCTGCTCGAGCCCTCGGGCTGTCATCTGCACGACAGAAGGCAGAAGGGAGTCTCTGTCCGTGCTCTGGAGAGTAGCGTCTCTCCCTTACGTGACACTGAAGGCCCCTCTCTGATGCCTAAACAGTGAGTAAACAAAGCTGCCTCAGCGGCTTTGTCTCTGGTTGCAGCAGCACAGGAGGGACTGTTCCTGGAGGGGCGACGTGCAGCTCCACTTCTCCCTGAAATGAAACCCTGGCTTTTGTTTACAGATGCCGGCCCAGGGGCCGCCCGCTGATGCAGGATTGATTGTGCTGCTTCGTTTAAAAGGCCATCGAGACCCTGGGTTCCAACTTGATTTATGTACTTTGAGGAGCTGGGCAGTTATAAATCCGTCATGTGTAGGACTGGTTTATTTTGAGACACAGTTGTGTGTGTTTTGATCATTAGACATAGGAATTAAACTTGAGAAAACCCCAAACCCTGTCACACTGTATTAAGAAGGGGTTTTCTGGGGTCGTTTGTGGGATGATTGGCAAATTAAACCGCCACTCTCAAACTACTCTGAAGTTTTTTTTTTGTCGACGTATGTGAAACATGGATGGATGTTAATCAAAACTGTTCTTTATTTATGAGATGGGATTTATCTTTGTTACTGTTTCTGCTGCTCCGGAATGGAAAGTAATGAGGGGCAACATTTATCTGTAACCTGAACTCATGCACTCTCACTGTGTGCTTACGCTTTATTGTGTTAGCATTCGGCCAACACACACTTCCTCTTCCTCTAATGTTCTAACAGGGTTGTATTCTGGTGCGTGCACTTTAATGTGAACCACTCAGAGCTTTGCAAAAATAGATTGGAAGCCTAAATCCAAAACAAAAAGCAGGGCGATTTCACCCTAACAGCATCAGAGGGATGGTCACGCTCTCCCTGTTGGAAAGAGAGGAGGTAGAAGACTGAGCAGTATATAGTATAGTATATAATGCAGGATCATTTAACAAACACCCACAGTTTATCCCCGTTTACTCTCATCATGCGCTTTGCAACACCCTGCGTGAACGACTCATCCTCGATGCATGGATCTTGAACTGTACCGGTCCAAGAACCAGAATCTAAAGGGTCAATGAGATGTTTGACTGAAGTAAGAGGAACGTCGCAGTCCATCCAGCGGATTGCTTTGACTGCAGTCGAGCACCAGAGTGACTTTATCATGCAGAACAGGCAGCTGCTCATTCATTCCTGCCTAATAGTCTTTACCCGAGGGCCTGAGTCTCACACTGTGGCAGTTTTGGAATATTTGCAATGATAATATTCATAAGCGCACATGTGCACTTCATTATGTACTTCAGTTTAATTCATTTAGCCTTATCGCTGAAAGCAGGAGGTAAAGACTTGACAGGGCTGCTGTAACTCTATTAAACACACACGTGCACCTGTGTCTCTCTTTAACTTAGCTTTGGTAGATCAAGCAGTGACCTACATGCAAGTTGCAGTTCCAGCCCCGCCAAAATAAAGTAAATTAAAAAAGAAAAGATGAGTTATTTATCTGGCTAAATCTTTCATGTGTTCTTATTTTGGAGCTCCCAGCAGGTTCATTCAGAGAAGTGGGAGGGCTGTGATCGTGACTGTGTATAACAATCCACACAATCAATGTGACCTTTTTTATATAAAACTGATGCAGCCCGGCAGTTTTGAAGCCAATCAGACGGGAGATTGTTGGTTCAAAGTCACCGTGGAGGGCTGATGAAAATCAAACAGGAAGTAGGGAAAAGAATGGACATCCACTGAGCGTGAGAGGGAAGAGACGATAGTTTCACTCTTTGATGGAAGGTCCCAGGAGCTCATATGGAGACGATGCTGTGAATGTGACGATGGGATTATTGCTCAAAATGAGGTTTGGTGAAGTTACAGGTCAAGCCGATGAAATACCTGGTTTGAGAGCGAGTGTGTAGTATTTGACTGAAAGGCATCAGTGAACTGTGACGTGGACGTGGTTTATACTCGGCTCGTTCAGCCACGTGAGGCCAGAGATGCGCCGCTCTCCTGTTTCGCTTCCAGGCAAATTGATGCTTTCATGAGGCGACTTCATTTCATCCGCACCAGCTGAATTACTTTAAATGACCCCGGAGTGGAAAAATACTCTCTTTGCTACTGTCA
The DNA here is from genome assembly GCA_016785235.1 of Pseudorhombus dupliciocellatus. NCBI lineage: Eukaryota > Metazoa > Chordata > Actinopteri > Pleuronectiformes > Paralichthyidae > Pseudorhombus > Pseudorhombus dupliciocellatus. The sequence goes on from JAFBJW010000237.1 coordinate 1,195,358, forward strand.
TCTGCCCAGTGTGTGCCAGCGTGTGATTTCCACCAAGGGTTTTCTGAACAGACGGCTGGCGTGGAGGCCGCCTCCATTGTTCCTGGCCGCAGATTGTTTGATTCACTCGATAGCCTTTGCACATCTCTCCAAGGCAGAGAAAATAACTGGTGTGTAGTTTAAGAAGCTTAAGACCCGTTCCCAGGAAAAAGTATCTGATTAACGCGGGTTTGGTTTTCTAAGTAGATGCCCCCCCCCCCTCTCTTTTTTTTTTTTTTTTGTCTCATTCTGAGGAAGAACTGAGGATGCTGGTGTTGGACGTGGAGGATTCCTTTGTAGTTGCCTGGGAGGTGGTATTTAAGAGTGAAGTTTTCGCTTCAAGGAAAGCAGACATGCATAAAGGGGGGGGGGGGTGCATTAGAATGAAGCTGGAGTACACAATGGTACAGCGTTGAGCACCTTGTATGGGGTTTCACTCTGGTGCATGTGAAAGCTGAGCCACGCCGACTGTAGTGTACTAAACATGTGTGGAAGGAATTTTAACATGTGTCTCCCCCCCCCCCCCCCCGCCGACTGTAGTGTACTGAACATGTGTCCCCCCCCCCCTCAGTGTCTAAGAAGCACGGGAAGCTGATCACCTTCTTGCGCTCCTTCATGAAGTCCCGGCCGACCAAGCAGAAGCTGAAGCAGAGGGGCATCCTCCGGGAGAGGGTGTTCGGCTGTGACCTGGGAGAACACCTCCTGAACTCAGGACATGACGGTGAGAAATACTCACATGCAGACGCAGTAGTAGAGCTTCCTGGATCCACTTCTGCTCTTTTCTTCTTACCATAAATTCTGAAATGCTCTGTGTTTATCTGTTGTCTCGGTAAATGAATCCCTTTATCCCTTGATGTGTATTTCCTAACTTGAAGAACAATAGATGCTCAGGCTTGAGCCGACACACCGCTCACTGATTAACATGATATTGTGCGTTTGTTCCGGGTTTACAGCTGAGCTTCAGGCAACAGGCCGTTTATTGGCGGAGTCTGGTTGCCTAGCAAACTCTCAGCTGATAAGGCTCCAGGAAGCGGGGACGCGTGGACTTAGAAACGGTCCCCTTGTCTTTAATTAGACGTGTTTATTATGTGAGGCACCAGCTGCACTTTGTCAGTCAATGTGTCATCAGGCTGAAATTCAAATGAGCGTTAAACATATACTGGTGACATCATGAGCTCAGGGTTTTTCCACCACCCACACACCTGCTGAGCCTCTGGGACTGAAGCTGACATTCATTTTGAACTCAAACAGCAGCTTGTTGCAGAACATCTACAGCCACACTGGACTTGTGCTGTCTCCCACAGTGTGGCAGGTGAGCTGATGGGATGGTTTCAGTGGGAGTAATGGCCCTAGGGCAGCGAGCATTCGTCCACAGCTTTATGTACTAGAAAAGGCGTTAGTTGGACGCGGCTCTTATCTGACACGGCGAGGCCGCAGGTGGGAGTGGAGGTGCTCTCCGTTTGACAGGCTCTGCGGTCGCACGTGACGGTTGCTACAGTCTATCTTGCACCGGTGTTAATCCTGTCTTACCTTTCGCATGGAGCGATAAAGCACCCCGTCAAAGTTTGCAGGGTCAAAGAGTCGAGGCGTTCTGACGGCTGCAGGGACTCGAGATGAAAGGAACCTGTGATCTTGTGAAGTGGAGGGAGACACTGTTAATAATACAATTTGTAGTTAATGAGTAGACTAGAGCAACTCTTACTCAGAGTGGCACTTCACTTGTAAATCAGCATTCGACACAGTGAAAGAAATTGTGAATAATTTCTCTTTTCAATCTGTCCACAATAACCTGTAAAATTCCACATTTGCTTAAGATAAAGTCATTATATGCGATTAGATGTAATCTGATTAGTTTTCACTCATAGCAGTTACCAGCTGCTTCAGCAACGTACTGAGATGTCTGATGGGGGAAAAAAAAAAAAACACAAGTAAATTTTTTAAATGTCCATTAAAACCTCACGTGTCGGTCGTGCTGAGGAGTGGCCGCCTCAGATCCAGGCCTCCGTCCACTTGGGGCCGATGGTGAGCTGCCACTCCTCATGTCTTTTGTCGGTACCACATTTTGATTCAGTTACCATTTTCCCTGTTTTAAAGGAGATGAATTTGTGCTGTGCGGTGACGACACGCACGCTGTGTGTCTTTGTGATAAGAAACCCTTTGAAACTAAACCTTCCTGTGTGAAGATCCGACCGTGGATTTTGCCCACCCTCACGGCCCTCGTTTGAAATTCATCCCAACAGCTGCTTCGGCGAGTGTCCAACTCTCTGTCATGATCGGAATGATGTGTAAGCTGTGGGAGGCCTGGGAACCTCCTTAGACACATACCCGCCATCCTTATCTCTCCCTCTCACACACACACACACACACACACACAGATAAACAACATGCCTCCATGATTTATGTTCGCTGGACACTTTTGTGTTTTTCTGAGGTTGTGCTTTGTCTCTCATCTTGAACACAATCACTAGCTTTGTATCTGAAGCTGCCGCATGTGGCTGCCTGCCTCACTCACACACTGTGTCGCTGTTTGCTTCTTGCAGAAAGCAACGTCAGTGTAGAAAAATAGGTTCGCTTGCTCTTCAGGATATAAAACTTTTCCACTTGACAAGGTTGCAGAGATTCCACCCTCATCTTAAAAAGTCCATTTCCTTCCGAAAGGACAAAATAAAATGGATTTGCACTCAACAGCCTGCAGCCTGATGTCCAAAAAGCCCCTGACCTGCAGCCTGACCTCGCTGCGTGCACACTTGACCTGAAGCGCCCAGCGAAGGCTGCAGACACATTTGCTGAAAGTGCCGTTTCCTGCTCTCCACAGTGCCCCAGGTCCTCAAGAGCTGCACCGAGTTCATCGAGAAACACGGTGTGGTGGACGGCATCTACCGCCTCTCCGGGATCGCCTCGAACATCCAGAAGCTGCGGTAGGAGGAACACGGTGGCCAGTGAACGCAGCGTTTATCAGGAGGAGCTCTGTTCCTCACAATAGCCTTGACCTTCCAGTTAATAAAGAACTCTATGTAACGCTACTGCAGGTTTTACTGTGTAGTGCTGTGAAGGGTAATTTAGCGTTTACTTATCAGTGTTATAGATGGAGATGTTTGCCCAACCACATGTAATGGTATTTATTACTATGGTTTATTATCTGTTAATTGATCAACTACCATTATTAGCGTAACCCCACGTGATGTTTTTAGTTGCTTTGTTAGACTTGGGGAGACACACACATCCATTTATTATTCAGGTTGATTTGTTTATTTTGTTTATTTCCAGTGAAGCGCAGCTCGTGTCTCGTATCCATCCATCGCGAGACTGCAGCCACTCACTCATGTTAATTTGTCTCCAGAGCTCATGAACGTGCTGACCCCCCCCCCCCTTTCCTCTATCTCATCAGGCACGAGTTTGACTCTGAGCAGATCCCCGACTTGACCAAAGATGTTTACATCCAGGACATCCACTGTGTCGGCTCGCTGTGCAAGCTCTACTTCAGAGAGCTGCCCAACCCCCTGCTCACCTACCAGCTCTACGAGAAGTTCTCTGTAAGAAAATTAACTTCACGCTCCTCACAAACACACCCACTCAATCAACAGTGCAGGGGGGGGCGACGCCGCACGTTACCTTTTTAAGCTCACGTGTTCTCAGAGGACGCTGACTGAAGCGTGACGGGCTGTGGATTACAAAATCGTGCTCTTAAGTGAAAAAAGTGTGTTCCTCACATTGATCTTCTTCCGCTGATTCGCTGACACCCCTGAAGCAACAGCTTTGTACCGGACACACCCTGTCATTACGCATGCATCAAACCCCTCTCTGTGTGACTTGGAATCAAAAGCCTCTCCAAACACAACAGATCTGTCCCTGAGGTAGAAGTAAATGTTTGCTGGTTGTTATGGCAGCTGGGGGGGCGGGGGGGGACAGATGTCCACCCCATGATGCAGCCATGTGAGTCTGGGAATGAAGTGATGGAGCTTAAGGTTGATGCAGTGATAAATCTCGCATCGCTTGCTGTGTTTGGACTCTGAAGGATGCCGTATCAGCAGCAACGGACGAAGAGCGGCTCATCAAAATCCATGACGTCATCCAGCAGCTTCCGCCTCCGCATTACAGGTCAGTGTGGAGGCACGCTGCCCCCTGTAGGCAGGCCTAGTAACTGGCAGATTCTGGATGTACGCTGCATAAAATAAGTTCTTGAGGATTTGATATTACATTGCTGCTGATGAATGAATGAATTTCCTCTTCCTCGTGAAAGCCTGTACAATTAGATTTATAAGTGACATTGCACAGATTTGAGAATACACATCTCGATGCTCTGTACAAGTTGACGATGAATCATCATATGTGATTCCCAGGACTCTGGAGTTCCTCATGAGACACCTCTCTCACCTGGCAACATTCAGCTACATCACCAACATGCACAGCAAGAACCTGGCTATCGTCTGGGCGCCCAACCTGCTGAGGTAAGATGGCGTCCTGCTCATAATAGTTAGAATTCCCTGCCGTGAACTTGCCGTGATTCTGATGACCTCATTCGGTTTGATGGGTGTGTCCCATTCTACTTGATTTCTCAGACCAAGATTCCGCCGGGATAATAGGCTCCGTGCAGCACAAAGTTTTTTTTAAATGAGTCACTCTGTCTGAGTGGAATGATTAAAGCTCACATCCAACATCAAGTGCTGGAAGCACATCTTCGAGTCAATTTATATAAGTGATGTGTCTTTACTCTGACCACTTAAACATAATTACATGAGCAGAATTCGATTCAGGACCTGGAATTAGCCGATTGTTCTTCTGGCGTGACGTCTTACCTCTTCGCTCTCATGTGTCGTGTGTGTTCGTCTCAGGTCTAAACAGATTGAATCTGCGTGCTTCAGCGGCACCGCTGCCTTCATGGAAGTCAGAATCCAGTCGGTGGTGGTGGAGTTCATCCTCAACCATGTGGACGTTCTATTTAGCACTAAACTCAGCACACTAATACGGGAGGGAGCAGGTACGCACACGAGCATGGATCCTACGCTCACCACAACACCCGCGGCTGCTTTAGTTGCACCGTTCATTGCTGCGCTCCACGCCCAACAGGTCACAACTCGCTGTCACGGCCGAAGTCGCTGCTGGTTTCATCACCCTCCACAAAACTGCTGAGTCTGGAGGAGGCCCAGGCCAGGACGCAGGCTCAGATCAACTCTCCGGTCACTGAAGACAGCAAGTACATCGAGGTGGGCGAGGGTCCAGCTGCCCTGCAGGGGAAGTTCCACACCGTCATCGAGTTCCCCACCGAGAGGTTTGTTGACTCTTGAAACGTCAATTAGACTCATAGATGGAGACATGGATATTTCAGACATACTGTAGGTGGGTTCTGCTCTAATGCTGGGCTGTGTCTCCCTCTGTTGGTCGATGGTAAGACTGCAGGCAGAGGTTTGCCAGTTCAGGCTGCGCACCTGGCAGTTTCTAGTTTCAGACTTGGACAGTTACACACAGAGTAAAAAAGTATGTAGGTGATTACTTTTTCATGAAATCACCTTCCCCCTCTCTGTTCTCCACCGTTTTAATCACAGGAAGAGGCCTCCTATTAAATCCAAGAAGTCCCCTGTGGGGAGCTGGCGTTCTTTCTTCAACCTGGGCAAGTCCTCCTCCATGTCCAAGCGTAAACTTCACCGCAACCCCAGTGAGCCAAATGAACTTAAGGCCATGGCTCTGGCTGGTGAGTCTTTCCTCTGAAAGTTAAATCAATAAGTTAAGTTAGTTAAAGAGATGATGAATACTAATACCTGTTACAGGAGGCAGAGGAGACACAGCAACGTTAAGATCAGCCAAAAGTGAAGAGTCGCTGAGTTCCCTGCATAATGTGGAAGGTAAACAATTTTGTGACTTTCCTTTCACTTTCCTCTGACTTTTGAAGTGAGTCGGTTCTGATTCTATCTTTTTCTGTCTCCAGGAGAGTCCAAGGTGTACCGTCCTCGGAGGCCGCGCTCCAGCAGCGATGCCCTGTCAGCCTCCTTCAACGGCGAGCTGCTGGACAGCCGGCAGCACTGCAACTCCTACGACAACCTGGACGGCACAGAGGACAGCGACGGGGACGACGGGCCCATCTGCGTGCCCGCTCTCATCTCACCTCCCCGCTCGGCAGGCGAGGAGGTGGACCTCAGCCCGCCAGACATTGGCATGGCCTCCTTGGACTTTGACCCCATGTCTTTCCAGTGCAGTCTCCCGGACACCTCCTATGCCTTCCCCCTCGACGACTCGCCGGCCGGGGCCGAGGCCTCCACGTTAAAGAGGAGCCCCGGCAGCGTCTGTGGCAAAGCCAATGGCTCCGACCTGTCTGCTTCCTTCCTGGGCTGCTTGTCCACCCCCCTGTTTCCCACAGACTTCAGTGGTGTTGAGAACATGGAGAGCAAGAGATTGACCACTTCCTACTCTTACACTGATAAACCCACACAGGCCGTGTCGCCCATCAAATCTGGAAAGTCACTTAGCATGGCTCCTTTTGCCACTTCACAGATTTTCTCCACAGAGATGCCTGACATTGATGGAGCCGGGCCGACCTTCCATCCACAACCATTACCTCCTCCTGCAGTAGCCAAGGACTCTCCTCCCCTGATGGGCAGCGTGCTGCTGAGGGCAGCAGAGCTGTCCCTGGGCGACGCTTTCCAAATGGAGCTGCACACCAAGCTGGCAGCGTTTGACAACACACACAGTCAAGAAGAGGAGGAGGAGGAGGAGGAGGAGGAGGAGGGTGGCGTTCAGCAGACACCAGCTGCCAGCAGCCACAATCACCAAGGTAAGAAGCAGGGACTGAGCTTTGTATTGTGAAGGTTTCTGACACGTGATGAATGATGCAGTTCAGAGGTTTGCATGGATTTCATCGTTTGCAGAAATGTTTCGTATGATTCTTGAGCTCGTCTCCTCTCCCTCCCACTTGTGAAGCACCTTAAAACCTGCCTGCCTGCTGTCACGTCTCGACGATCGACTCACCTATAGATCCCCTGTGTTTTTGTGTCCCTGATAGGAGTTGTAGCCCTGGACTCTTCAAAGGACCTCACCCCTCATTCCCTCAGCTCCACAGCTCCCAACTCTGCCCCTCCTCCTCCCCCTCCTAAAAATGCTGCCCGCATGTTGGCCCTTGCCCTCGCTGAGTCTGCCCAGCAGGTGTCCATCCAGTCTCAGGCATGGTCCCCTGAGCCCCCAGCACCGGTGTCCCCCCTGCGGGACGCCTCTGACTGCCAGGACTTGCCGCATCCGCTGGACCCACATTCCCAGACTCCCTCAGAGGAGAGAGCTGACAGGGAGAGCCCCCCACCGCCAAACGACGCTGCGGCGGCTTTCCCCGTGGCCTCGTCGTATCCCTGTCCTCCTAGTCCTCCAGCCAAGCAGCAGCCGCTTGAGTGTGCCGGTGCGATCACCAAGCCGGCAGACAGTGCCAAGTCCTCAAGAGGTCCCCCGGGACCGCAGCCGCCAAAAGACCCCACCCCACCGGACACTCCTCTATACAAGTGCGCTCCACTCTCTAGCTCAATCAGCCCCACTTCTCCAAGCAGGAAAAGTCCGGAAAGACAGCAGGCTGTTGCAGGACAGGTCCCAGTCCTCACCAGCTCCACCAGTTCCACCCCAGCCTCCACTCCCAGTGGCAGCTGTAAAGACACAGGAGTCTTACCACAACCTGCTCCTGAGGTCAGAGCCACATCCTCCAGCCACTTAATGACAGTACATTATGGTCATCATATTATTAAGTCAACACTTGGGCAAATGTGTCCTTCACTTGATGAAAGCAACATGTCTGTTTGATCTAAATGTCTCTGAAGAGGACTGGTATTTTCATCTAACAACACAAGGCTCTTCTCTCCGAGAGAAGAGCATGAAAAACTCAAACAGGCTAAAGAACTAATAATAAATGACATTCTGCTGCTGCTTCTGAGGATGAAACGGCTCAGTGCCCACGCTGATGAAAACCATGAGTGAAATAATAATTGATCTCAGTTTAAAAAGTCTGTTTTCTCTTTTTACGCAGGTTAAATCAGAGGGAGCGGCGCCGCCAGCCGTCCTTCCCAAACCTTCAGAACCGCCGCCTCCCATCGCTCAAAAGCCCAAGCGGCAGGCGGCGTCCGTGCCGCAGCATCAGAAACAAGCCCAGACGCAGCCTCACACGCAGGTGCATTCCCAGCCCCCGGCACTCTCCAAGGCCAGTGCACGAGTGGCCCCCACCTCTGCGGAGCCTTTCGAGAAGCCCTGGGAGGCCATTAAGCCGGTGCAGCCCTGCACAGATTCAGCAAAGTACCAGGACTCCTACGGACCCAAACCTCCCGCCCCTCCTGTGCGCACCCTCGAGAGCAAACTGGCCACGGCGGCGCTCAGCCAAAGCGAGGCCTCCTATCACATCATGGATGAGGGCCCTGCGCCTGGCCACCATGACGACGCTCTGCCTCACCATCCGCTGTCTCCTCATAAATCCTCCATGCACCAGCCAGCCTACCTGTACCACGCTAAAGGAGAGGGCGTTTTGATTGAACCCCCCGGAGGCGCTTACTACCACCAGAGGCCCGTGGCCCTGGGCCCGCAGACCATGCCGCACCACTACCGGCCTGACAGCGTCCCCCCGCGCCTCTCCTACGTGTCCAAGTCTGAGCCTCAGATACCTTACAGTGCCAGAGTAGACAACAGGTACAGCACTTTAGGCCCCAGGTCGTACCACCACTCCATTAAGTCCAGAGGGAACCCCCGCAGCGTGTTTGTGTCCCCGGGGCCGGGGCATCAGGGTTATAGCCACGGCTACCCCACCATCCGCAGAGTGCACTCACTCCACGTCCCCTCCGCTGTCCGCTCAGTGCCCATCCAGAGGACCGAGGTCCCTCCAGAAGATGACATGTTCTTCTACCACAGGCCCGTGTATCAGTGCAAGGCCTACCCGCCGCCCCCGCAGCAGCAGCCGCCACCGCAGTCCTCGCAACAGTCCTCCCAGCAGTCCTCAGACTACCACGTCACTCAGCTGCAGCCTTACTTTGAGAACGGCCGGGTCCAGTATCGCTACAGTCCGTACTCCGGCTCGAGCCCCCTGGAGGCTCCTTTCTATGACATCGACCCTTACGGCACCATCCGAATCCGGCACGTCCACTCCTATGGCGGCCGAGACCCTGCAGCTGCTGCTGGCCGACCAGGCGGAAAGGCCACGGGCTACCACTACCTTTCTCGCCACGTCATCCCTCCCGGGAAGGAGCACAGCTTCGTGAGCAGGGACATGCCCCCCAGCCACGGGACCAAGGAAGCTGCGTCTTACCTGGCTTGGGACCCCGAGGAGTCCGAAAGGCTTCGCATGCACTCCATCCGCAGGGAGAGCAGGGCCCGGCAGAGGATCAAGGGCCCCGTCCTGTCCCAGTACGACAACGTGGGCTTGTTCACACCAGCAGATATATCAGGTTATGAAACCCTACACCTGCGCAGTAAATCGGACCCGGGAAAAGCTGTGCTGGTCGTAGCCGAAAGCAAAGATGGCCGCTACCTCCCCAGACACATGGTGTCAGACCCCGACGTCCTCATGTACATGGAGACCGACAAGCACATCCAGGGCAGCGCGGTGGGGGACAGGTCGGACGGACACACCAAGCCGAGCGGTTCCAAAAAATGCCAATCCTCCCACTCCCTTCCTGCTACCCTGAGCCACAGTCTCTCCCATCAGCCGGAGAGCGGCCGCCATGAGGCCAAGTACGAGACCGGAGACGACAAGCCGGGAGGGGACAGCAGCAGGTCGAAACACTGGCAGCCGGAGTATCCCAGCAAGAGAAACTTCCAGCCCCGGTACGAGTGTCCAGACAACGAGCACCACCAGAGTAAAGCGAAAACGTCGAGCGGGTACCACAGTGCGGACGACCCGCCGTCAGCTCCGAGGGAGCAGGCGGCCCGCTCCAAAGTGGAGCGCTCGCACAGCGTCCGAGAGCAGCAGCACTACAACCAGGGCAAAGCCGACGTGGACAGAGACTACTCGTATCCGAAACACGGCACGAAGCCGGCACAGTCCCACTACGACAACTTGGACGATTACCACCCAGTACCTCAGCCTCAGGCTCCTGTCCAAAAACGCGGAGGCTCTGGCTCCTATCCCGCCCCTGGGTTCTCGGCGAGCCACAACAACAGAGCGTACTCCACAGCACTGGGCCAGGGAGCCTACATCCAGAATGAACTGGCCATGCAGAGGTCAGAGACAGAGATCCGTACAGAATAGAATAGAATTCTCCTCAGCTGTGTAAAAGAAGGACTAATGAGCTACGGTCGAGCAGCCTCTGCAGGACAGTGGACTGACGCATCACCAATATTTTTGCTCCTTTGTATTTTTAATGAATTGTAAAGAAAATTGTACGACTTTTTACAGAAAGTCCTGAATGTACCTGAAATGACTGTTCAAGAGGTCATGCTGTTGTGATTGAGACAGTATCCAGTCAAAGGTGTATATGATATGAAAGACGCAAGGTACTTTCAACAGGAACTACAAAAATGTAAAATATATACATATATATATATATATAGACAATATATATATATAAATTTAGAATGGCTAGTAAAAAGGGATTTTTAGTTGTATTTTTTTTAGGTGTGGCGCGGGGTATGAGCATCAACTGGGATTAAGGTTTGCATTTTAGAAATGCATGCACTCTCGTATCTCTTACAGAACAGTTCTGTGTAGTTCACTCTCCATTGCGTTCTTTCTGGATGTTACAGCACAACTCGTCGGAGGAGGAAACGTGTAGGTCACGATGCCAACCTCCCCCCTCCCTCTCCTCCTCCTCCTCCTCCTCCTCCTCCTCCTCCTCCTCCTCCTCCTCCTCCTCCTCCTCCTCCGATAACACGTAATGAAGCAGGCGTCACCGCGCGTCCGCGTTTGTCTTGAAGAATCCGGCTGGGTTTTAGTATGGAGCTGCAGTGAGTTTCTTTGCGTTCAGACAAAGCTTGTCAATCTCTCATCTTTCTCTGTGACTGTGCCATTTTTACTTTGCTACGAACATATTTGATTTTTCCTGACGGAATGTTTTGGTACTTGTGAAGCAGGCGTCACCGCGCGTCCGCGTTTGTCCTGAAGAATCCGGCTGGGTTTTAGTATGGAGCTGCAGTGAGTTTCTTTGCGTTCAGACAAAGCTTGTCAATCTCTCATCTTTCTCTGTGACTGTGCCATTTTTACTTTGCTACGAACATATTTGATTTTTCCTGACGGAATGTTTTGGTACTTGTCTGTTCTTCCGTGGGAGAGGGACCAAAAGACTCGGGGCAGTTGTTGCACATGGCGCGATGAAGTGGAGAAGATGGATGCGTGTGTTGTAGCTGTTGATGTGTACACAGGTGTGTCAGAAGTCGTTTTTTTTTTTTTTTTCTTGATTCCTTTGCAAGGTCCTCTCATGAACTGGACTAACAGAACAGGTCTGCAAATGACATCCTCTCGAACATGTCGCCGCTGCTAAGCGCAAAGAAAACAACTTGGTGACGAGCCTTAAATTGAGTTCCTGCAGACGTGGTTTCGCTTACTGTCACACGAGCCCTTTGTCATACTGCACAACGCGATTCAGATCACTCGAGGATTCTCTGCAGTTCGGGGTGTGCAGGTGACCCGCTGTGGTTCGGTTTTGTATCGCCTCACTGGTTCTGAATTTCAAACACTGAGGGATGGAGACGTTTTTTTTAAAGATTCTGGGGCCACTTTTTTCAAGCTGGATACTAATGTATAGTACATCCATCTGGTATTATACTACATGACCTTTTGGTTCATCATAATGGAAAAACTATAATATGTTCAAATGTCTAAATCCAGGTTGTACTCTGTAATCGTTTGACTTCTATATTGCTTGCAGGTTTTGCTCCTCTTGCCTTATCTAAAGCCTCTACCTTTTCAGATGGGGTGTTGAAGTAAGGCACTGTGTACTTGAATGTGAAAACACTCTTGTCTCAAACTAGAGGTATCTAAAGTTAGAGATGAAATAAATAAAACTGGTCAGGAATAGCTGTAATCCACGTGTGTCATTATGTGCACAATGTTTCTAATACACTTGTGGCTGGTTCCGGATTGAGTATATTCTCATAGCCGTCATCAAATCTGTGATAAAAGTGAGATAGACGATGTAAAGTGTTAGAAGGTGAAGATTTATAGGAAATCAGTGATAGACGTGCGTGCGGGTGTTGAGCTTTTTTTGTTTTGTGATGACCTCTCAAATCGCTTTACAGTAGTTTGCCATTCACACACATTCAGTGCATCTATGGGCACTACCTGAATACAGAACTGTATCATGCGTTTCAATCTCCATTGGGTTTATTGGCAGCAGCAGCCAACTTTAACATCGGTCACTCTTCAGTTCCAGATGACCTCCACTGTCTCCCAGGATGGGTGATGTCCGGTCAGGGAGAGATAACATAAACTACAACATAAACTAATGTGTCTGATTCCTCTTCTTCATATTCCCAGTCAGGTGATACTTTGACATAATGGCTTTTATTGCTCACTGGCTTTAACCTGTTTGCTGGTAACTTATTGGAAATACGTGTCGGTACATACAGTACCAGATGAGTGATCGTCAGACACACACAGTCCCGATCTACCAATATTGCAACAAGAATGTACAGAATGTACTATGTCCTCAGATGGAACTGTGAGTTGCTATAAAATATGCATGAGCGTAAAAAGACAAACATGTTGCACTTGCCTTAGTGCGCTTTGAAAAGTGGTTAAAGTGGATAATCCTGGCGATTTGGATTAGTCTCGGTTATGTCCTTCAGGAGAACAATCCATTGAATGCTGGTAACTTATTGGAAATACGTGTCGGTACATACAGTACCAGATGAGTGATCGTCAGACACACACAGTCCCGATCTACCAATATTGCAACAAGAATGTACAGAATGTACTATGTCCTCAGATGCAACTGTGAGTTGCTATAAAATATGCATGAGCGTAAAAAGACAAACATGTTGCACTTGCCTTAGTGCGCCTTGAAAAGTGGTTAAAGTGGATAATCCTGGCGATTTGGATTAGTCTCGGTTATGTCCTTCAGGAGAACAATCCATTGAATCTTTTTTTTTTTTTTTTTTTTTTTTTTTGTGAACAAATTTACGGGCGTAAAAGTTTAAACAAAACGGCGGCAGCAGTCAAACTGAGGTGACGTCAGTGATCAGAGCGATGAGATCAGATTGTTTTTAAAAGCGCCCGACAGTAAAAGTTACTGTTTACAAATGTTGACAGTTGCATTGTGGGAGACGGGTGATTGACACCGCCGCCATTTTGCTCCCGCTCTGCTTCCATTGTGTGAGATAGTAAATATCTGAGTCTGCCAGACAAACACTCTCGTACCGGAGCGACGAAACTGCGTTCGATTCACCGCCGGTAAGTTGCGTGTTCCCCTCGCTCCCTCCACCGCGGGGCAGCTTAGTGTGCAGTGCACGGGACGGTCCTCGGAAGGAGCCGTTTAGAGGAGAAACGAGTTAGTATTTCGACGCTGTGGAGGACAGCTGCTCCAGACTCGGGCTCCGGGTTCACTTCTTCTTCCTCCTCCTCTGCGCTCGCGGCTGCTCCACTTGAGCCGCTTCTGCGACGCCGCTCCGCGGCAGCCCGGCGTCTGCCCAGCGGCCGGCGGAGCCTGTCTCGCTGGGACACGTGTCCCCTGTGTCTTCGTGTTGTCTCGTGTGTGCATGTTTGTGATTTTAGGAGAAAACGTCAAACTTTGTGTGTGTTTGTGTGAGAGGGCTGGAGCTTCGTTTGGCTCTGCGGCCATAACGTTGCGGTAGGGGGCGGGGTTACGGCTGCTTCTCCCGCCCCAAAGCCTGACACCCTGATACGCCATTGGTAGTTTAGTGCGAGAGGGCCGCTGATGATTGGTGCGCTGCGGAGTGACGGGTCTGGATGGCACTGTGATTGGCTGTCTTGAGGAGGCCGCAGTGTCGGGATTGGCTGAGCGCGCTGTGCGTGTCTGAGCTGCTGCCAGAGCAACAACAACACTGAACATGACAGAAGCAGCCTGTTAGCTTAGCGTTAGCATCGGCCCAAAGTTAACAGCGGTGTCTGTGACGTCAGAGGGTCTATTTGTGTTATCATAACAATAGCTTTATTTGTTTAGTACATTTCTAAAGGAAGTTGCAGCGGGCTGTAAACAAAAGGGCTGTGATCTCACAAATCAAATAACCTTGACCGTGATAACACTAGTGCAGATGTCTATAAATGAATGAACACTAACTTTAAACATAAAGTAAATGCACAGAGCTGCTGGATGATGTCCGGTCAGGGAGAGATAACATAAACGACAACATAAACTTATGTGTATGATTCCTCTTCTTCATATTCCCACTCAGGTGATACTTTGACATAATGGCTCGTACCAAGCAAACTGCTCGTAAGTCCACTGGAGGAAAAGCTCCTCGTAAGCAGCTCGCCACCAAGGCTGCCCGCAAGAGTGCCCCCTCCACCGGTGGAGTGAAGAAGCCCCATCGTTACAGGTAAATAACATGGAATTCCACTTGGCAACGAATGGCAGTAACTCACACTTTCATTTAAAATGCCTCTTCTTTCAGCGGATCATCAAAAAAGATAAGATATACAACTAACACCACTATCACCATCGCATATTTTGTTTGTTTTCTTTTCTCCTGCTAGGATATTTTTTTGCAGTCAGTGCTTCATTCAAGATTGAGGTTAAAGCCAATATGTCGCTATCTTTAAATGACAACATTTGTTTTGGAGAATTGAATCTACATTATGAATCAATGAAACTGAATGCAAATTAATGGCTGTTAAGTTCTCTGTAATGCAGCACGTGCACAGATAACATTTAAAGTGTCCTGAGTTAACACTCGGCTGTGTGTTTTAGGCCCGGCACTGTGGCTTTGAGAGAGATCCGTCGGTACCAGAAGTCCACTGAGCTCCTGATCCGTAAGCTGCCGTTCCAGCGCCTGGTGAGGGAGATCGCTCAGGACTTCAAGACTGACCTGCGTTTCCAGAGCGCTGCCATTGGTGCCCTGCAGGTGTGTGTACACACGCTTTATTGGCCCACTAAGACCTAGGTCAAGGGATAAAACCACACTTTAAATACCCGAACATTTTGTAACCCACATCAAGGTGTGTTCAGTACTGTTTATCTTGTCATGCGGGCCTGGATGGATCTGTAACGCTTCCCTGAGGGCAACAGTGAGAACAGGTAGTGCCTGGGGTGTGAACTGTCACAGGAGATGCTGGTGGCCCTACGCAGACACCTGGTGTTGTATATGTCCGATAGGGAGGGCAGCTGCACTCCTATGGTGCTCTGTGACTTCTTGACCCTGTCCAGAGCCTTTTTGTCAGCCTGAGAGCTGCTCCTGAACCAAGATGTTGTGGGTGAGGATGCTCTCTACAGAACACCTGTAGAAGGACCGCAGCAGGTCCTGGGACATGCTGACCTTTCTCAGTGACCTTAAAAAGTGCAGACGCTGCTGTGCCTTTTTCATGAGGGCATTGGTGTTAGTGCCCCATGCGAGGTCCTGAGAAATGTACGTTCCCAGAAACTTGAAGTCACTGACTCTCTCTACCAGGTCCCCTTGGATGAGAAGAGGAGTGAGATCCTCCTCCTTCCTCCTGAAGTCCAGCACCAACTCCTTCGTTTTTGAAGAGTTGAGTGCCAGGTTGTTGAGAGAGCACCAGGCAGTGAGGTTCAGGACCTCCTCCCTGTAGGCCGTCTCATCACCATCATGAATCAGCCCCACAACAGTAGTGTCATCTGCCAATTTTACCAGGATGTTGCTGTTGTGGATTGGTGTGCAAGGTGTACAGCATTGGACTGAGCCTGTTGCCCCCTGTCCCTGCAGGAGGCCAGCGAGGCGTACCTGGTGGGTCTGTTTGAGGACACCAACCTGTGTGCCATCCACGCCAAGCGCGTCACCATCATGCCCAAAGACATCCAGCTGGCTCGCCGCATCCGTGGAGAGCGCGCTTAGATGGCCTCTTTCATCTTTCTGTTCTTCTCTACCTGTCCCCCACCCTCTCTCCTTCCTTCATTCAGCCCCACCCAACTGCCTCAACTCGCCCCACTCCCCTCTCTCCCCAGCCTTTCCAGCTTCTCAGTAGAATTTAGCATAAACCTGATTATGAAGAGATAGAAATATGTGAAAGTCTGGTCTCTCATAGTTTTTTTTTTTTTTTTTTCGTCTTCACCAAATGTTTGAGGGTACCTTTTTCGTGCATGTAAACAGTTTTGCAGATCAGACTCACAAGTGAACACATGCTCAGTCAGGCATCACACGGTTTGGGTGGTTCTTCAAATCATGAATCCACCCTGGAGCTCACCTGGACCCGTCTAGGTTGGTGGTGGGGTGGGGTTGGGGGGGTAGGTGCAGGCAAATCAGAGGGGCACGACCGAGGGGCTAGTCTGCTTAAGGGGAGCTGCAACTTCCACAGCAGGGTGCTATTAAAACTAGTCCCCAGGCCTTTGTCCATCTGGGCACCCTCCTCCCCGCTACACTCAGTCCGTCCCTCGCTGCGTCTCCTGCACCTCAGTGATCTGTAGTTGGGGGGGGGGGGTGCTGGTCCATGAGTGTGTTTGCGTGGATGTGTGAGCTCTGATCTTCAAAGCAACTTGTGCACACCCGACAGGAATCTCTTGGTTGTTTGAGGATATTGATCATCATTGTGGATATAGTGTCTATTTTTTGATTGCATATAAACCATAGGTAAGCATCTCTTCTCTCCCACTCCCCAAATCATCAAAATAAGAGAAAAAGAAAGTGATATTGTCAACGTGGTTGTCTTTTTTTTTTTTTTTTTTACAGTGATATGTTGTATTGTAGAAAATCAGGAAGGGCTTCTTTGTTTTCCAAGGCAACTTCTATCCTTACAGCAGCCACTAGGGGGCGATGTGTGACCATCTCCCCCTCCACTGTAGATCAGTCATCACGTTGTCGGCTTCTGTCTCTCCATGTTTATCAGATAGGCTTTAGACTTGTCACAACAGTATGAATAGCCTCATAGTGAAAGCTACACTCTGCATGTTTAGGGTCCACGTCTCCTGCACTCTGTAGCTCTGACCATATAATCTGTCCCTTTCTCAAAATTTGTGATACACAATATAACCTCATATTTGTTTTCTTTTATATTTTTCGTATTCCTCAAGATTTTCTGACGTATAAATAAGCTGATCTTTGTATTTTCCAAATTTCTCATATTATGGTGGTAATAAATAGGTGTTAGGATAAAGCGATGGCAGCCGGTGTGATTTCTTTGCTTCCGGAGGAGCAGGGGTCCGATGTGTTGCTGTGACATTCCAAAAGAAAGGTCTCGCCCTTGAGGCCAATTAGTTCTCCAACAATGATAAACCAGCACACGGCCCTTGTCTCAGACCTTTCTTATGGAATGTCAGTGTGATTCAACTGCGAGTCACTGACAGTATTTAGCTCCACCCACCTTGATGAGTGTGACTTTAACACTATCACTGATTGATGGTCTCACGTACAGTGGAGCTGTCTCTTTGGAACCTTTCAAAGCCGTTTGTCGTGTTACATCTTAAAACATAAAACAAATGTGAGTAAAGTAGGAACGTTCATCTGATCAGAGTAAAGCACGGGCACCGTCTCGATCTAACGCCTTCAGGGCTGATTTCAGTCAGCGCCCTCTAGTGGAGGCATCTCTTTCAGAACACACCACCTTTATAAAAGATATTATATTCCAACTGATTAAATGCATTTTATCACTAAATTAAACCAGAAAATAGTCCAAAATGTCTTTTAGCCACTTTCACTTATGTTGATTTATACTATGTACAGGGGTTTTAGTTAGTTATTTATGTATGTATGTATGTATTTATTTATTTATTTATTTATTTGTGTTGATACTAGATAGAGGGATGTTAAATCTGGATCTTTATTTGGGGTGTAAGAGGCTGTATTGAGCACACCAGTGTTGATATGTGTGTGCTCCACAGGTGGATTAAGACCCATCCAGGTGGATGTACCCACATGTTATGTCTGTATACACTTTGCCTGGCCCCACGTGATGCAGACCAGCACTGAACAGCAATCATGTTAAACTGGTATCAAAGCTTTCTTCTCCCAGCCAGTAGAATCTAACTTTTCCGCTTTTTAAACATACATAGCCTCTCAACTTTTTCATTCTTTTGTTTGTGTTGATGTTGGAAAATCAACCAGGGGCTCGCGCGTTTCCTCCTCACATCGTGCCGTGTTTTTCTCTTCCTGCGTTCACCTTCCTCAAGGTCTGCTCCGTGCTGTCCATCCCCCATCACATCTGCTGCTCCCTGGGATTACAGCACAAATGTCTGTCTGAAACTCTCAGTGCTGAGGGGGAAGATTACAAGTGCACTGCACCCTCCAAGAGGGGTTAACCAACCAGGGCGCACAGACGCAGGGATTAACCAATCACACCATGGGGAGGGAGGGTGGAGGGATTAAACCCAGCGCAGAGTGGGATTAGGCCAGTGTTGAGTGCAGGGAAATGCTCTGAAATGTCTCTGGCCACCCGGTTACTCCACTCTATGCAATAGATCTCAAGTTATACCGAATAAACGTGACCGTGGAGATTAGACACCATTTCCATGGCAACAAATATTTGTTTTCTTCTCAAGTATCAGTACCACAGCAATCATAATTAACTCTTTAATATTCATTAAGACACATTTACAACTCTTTTATTTACTGGATCTCAAATGATAATCTAAATTTACTAAAAATCTATGATGGCTGATGTCAAAGACCAAACTATTTTTTTAAATTCATCTTTAAAACATGGCTTAAAAAACAACAACATTTCATGGAATCCTTAGCGTGGTTGTGTTGGAAGAGCAGTGTTCATTAAGCAACTTACGAGAAATCCATGTGCACACTTCCATCAAAATATGTCCCCACATGTGACGTGCCGGTTAAGTTTGCATGGCAGTAAGCAGGTCATGGGAGGATTACCAAGTTTGGGGAGATTGGTGCAGTGGTTGTGGTGGTGATGCTGGTGGGGGGGCAGCGGAGGTTGAAGGACAGGGAGCCGCTGAGCTGATGGACTCATGCGAGAAGCTGAACAGCAAAAAACTAAAGTTCACTGTCGTAGGAGACCTGTGGGTTCTGACGGGTTCTCAGATACTGCAAGAGGGGACGAAGACAGGAAAAGATGGAGGGAGGAAAAAAGTGAGGGGAGAGCCCGGAAAAGGTGAGGCAGGGGAGGAGTGGCTGAGGTGGGTGAGAGACAGAGGGAGCGAGGGCAATAATCCCAACTAATTCACTTAGGGCATTGCTGAAGGGAGGCTAAGAGGATTGAGACACTCCCAGAATCAGATAAACAAAAATAACCAAGACATGCAGGCCATATGACGAAGATGACGGCTGCAGAGCCGGCGACAGACACTTCGCGTCCGCTCTCCACACCGACCCCCCGCATCACCGCCGTCTCCTGCAGCGGCGCCGCTACGCTAACTGTCGCTCATTCCAAAGCGCACGGGCTCAATGACAAGCACTGCACAGGCGTGGAAAGACTGAATTACTTTAATGTGTCACACAACTAGAACAGAAGGTCGAACTTTTCACTGAACAGAGCAGAATGTTGAAACTAACTCTACAACAACACGACAATTCAAACAGACCTAAACGCAACCAGTTACATAAGTATGGGTAGGATAACATAACAATACATAGGTTCAATTAGATTAACCCTGGAAGAGGAAGTGACCTAAAGGACCCGAGAGCCCCTCCACGTTAAAGTATCGCTCGCTATATGACAATGAAGGTTTAAAACAAATGTAGAGTCCACGTCGAACAGTCAAGTCACGCGGGGGAGCGGCGGATCGGCGTCTCCGCTCGTTTTCTCCTGGAAACGCTTTCAAGGCTTTTGTTGTCTCGGTGAACGGAACGATGGGAAGAAGGAGGAGGAGGAGACGTGGTCGATGGCCGGGCTGCGTCTGTAAGTGACAGCCACCGTCCGCCCGTCGTGAAATGCATCTCTACAGAGACCAACTTTAGAAAATCAAACAAAATCTTACAAACAAGAAACTGAAGAATCAAGGATAACAAGTCCTCGGGCAGAGCCCCGCCTCAAAACTACCTCACACAGAACTCACTGACACACATGACATGTTGGACACGTGTTTGACACACTTTAAACAAGTTCTCTCTCGCCATCTAGAGCACCTGGAACTTCCAGGAGTTTTGGTCTTTGTGGTCCAGACAGTCCATTGTGGTGAAGCCCAGTTTCCAGGCCTGCTGGTCCTTGTAGTCCAGGCAGTCAACAGAGGTGAAGCCCAGGGAGGAGGCTGTGCTGTAGCCCTGTGAGGACAGAGAGGCTGGGGACTGGCTTAAGGAGCCCCCCATTGAGGGCACGGTGATGGGGCTGAGAGCGCCCCCGGTGCCCGACAGCTGCGAGTGCATGGGGGACAGGTAGGCACTGCAGTCCAAGCCGGTGAAGTAGGAGGTGGTGCTGGCGTAGCCTTGGGTGTAAGCCGACGGCTGGCCATAGCTCATGGGGTAAGGTGAGGGCCGCTGCATGCACTGGGCTGAGGAGGAAGCCAGGGGGTCGGGCAGGGGGGACATGGCCGGGCTCCAGATGGACACGGCCGTGTTCCCAGTGCTGGAGCTCGGTGCCAGGCTGGGCCCCGACTGGGCAGAGGAGGGGCTGTAGGAGCTAGACGGGTTGGGGACAGGATCGGGGACGCTGGGCTCCTGCACTGGAGAGGCCTTCTTCTTGGGGGGGCGCGGCTTGGACTGGCCACTGCTCTGCTGCTGCTGCTGGCGGCACTTGGCACGGCGGTTTTTAAACCAGACCTGGAGATGCGAAGAAGAAGAAGAAGAAGAAGAAGAGAGATACAAGAGGGTGAAATCAGATGTACCCGAGCTGGTCCCAGTCCACAGTCCAAACTCCCACCAGCACTGACCAGTACATGACCACTATCAGGGCTACGGTGTCCTGTACCTGCACACGTGACTCTGGCAGGTTGATCTTCAGGGCCACCTCCTCCCTCATGAAGATGTCTGGGTAGCGGGTCTTGGAGAACAGAGCCTCCAGGATGTCCAGCTGCGTGCGGGTGAAGGTGGTGCGCTCCCTGCGCTGCTTCCTGGGAGTGGCTGCGAGCCCAAGGGACACAGAGGGGACACAGAGGGGACAGAGGGGGGGTTATTTTTTTCTGGTGGTGGTGATGGAGACATGGTGGGAAGCATGGGCCCTTAAATCTTGCATCTTCACAGGTTGTGTAAGGATGACACACAACTGATGGAGATCTCACATGTACTTTCTGTTCTCTCCTCAGAATAAATTTGGTCATGATAATAAATCATCTTAAAAGTCCCAGTTCCCCCACGGGAGGGGGGGGGGGGGACAGTTACGGTTCATTCGCTTTGGTTTGTACAGTTTCACATGTCTGCGCGCACACAGCCAACAGCCTCGGCGTGTTTGTTCAAAACTAGTAGAGTGAGCAATTATTAGATTTAGTCACCTGCGTCTGGCATTAAGGGTATCGGGTGTCTCCATGTGTGGACCTTTCATGCTGATCCATGTGAGAACGGTTCAGACGCCGCGAGGCGAAAAGCGACAAACACGTAAAAGATATCAACAAACATAGATTCCCCGACGCTGCGCCTGAGAGATCCAGCTCCATCTGCGGATCTGCGCGTCTGCGCCTTTTGCTTCGAAACTGCGCATCCCATTGTTATTCATGTAAAAAAAAAATACATGGGATGGAAATATACACTTTTTTTATTAAATCATAATGAAACGAATAGTTTAGTCATTCTCCTCCATCCTGTTTGTTTTTTTTTTTAATCCCTCCATGAACGCAGCAGATTGGAAACATAATCATTATACAACAAATAGTTCACAGCCTCTAACTCACTCCTCTTTGTGCCACAGCGCTGCACTCACTTTACATTCGGAAGGAAACAAAATCAAATCAAGAAGCCAGATAGTATAAGTCAAATAAAGTCCAGCACAGACTTGTATCTGGGTCGTATTTGCCGGTTTATACTTACATGGATAAGCGACGGTGGTGTGCAGCACATCCATTCCGGGGCCAGGCAGATTTAACCCGTTCATGGTGTAATGGGGTTGCTTTATGTAGGACATCATCCTTACAGCGGGCTTTTAAGTCCCGGCGCTGACTCGTGGGTCGGACACGCAACACGGCAGCCGAGGGCCCCTCAGAGCTGCGGTGCGCCACAGAGGAGCGGTGCGCCACCGGGAGCGGGTCCGCAGGAGGGAAACTTTGTTCTTCTCTTTTTCAAACTTGCAGTCAGGGCTCCTTGTCTGCTCAGCAGCAGCAGTGCACAGGGCAGAGGGCGCCGCTCCTCTTCACACAGGTGCAGTGGCCCCGGTGCGTGTGCGCCTCGCCGAGCTCTCTCCTCTGAGTTCCTTCACCGGCACACGCTGCTAATTACAGGCAGCAAGTGGCCCCGGCAAACCCCTCCCACCCCTCAAGCCCGCGCACACGCACTCAGGGGAGCGAGCAACAGGCTCGACGGTGACAAAGTGTTTCTGCTCAAGTTCCTGTGTATCCATGTTTTACCTGATCTGATATGACCGGGGGCTTCATACATGGGGATTAGCCGCAGACACAGAAATTATACACGGTGTCACGTTTCATTACATGCAAATCCTGGCTACAGCAGTTATTCCAAAGAGCAGCCTACTTTCATCATTAACACAACATTATCTGGACCTGCCTTTGTTAAATCCAGAGCTGGAAACCTTCAACAGAACGTAGTTATTTATATTTATTTATGTTTCAATTTAGCAACATGAAGTATTGAACACCTCTTTCCATTCTACCTGCTGCACATCTGCTGTCATACATTCATTCACACATAATTAACAGATTACATTTATCTCCAAAACAGCTGCACACACACACACACACGCACACACACACCCAGATGCACAAAACCGACAAAGCTCATTTGATTTATCGTAATATGCTTTATCTGAAAAGTAAGTATCTTATCTCCAGATAAAGGGAGGAAAGACAGCGCAATCCGTTCAGTGGTGCTGCAGGAAAGGAGGCTGGAGAGGACGCCGGCCTCACAAACTGGGAGCTGGGCGAGCTGGCGTGAAGGGCGGGAAAGAGGAAGGCGAGGAAGCGGAGGAGGGAGAATATGGCGACGGGACGAATCTAAGATGGAAGGGACGTGGACAGAGGATTGAGGAGAGCACGGAAAACGAAGCTGCACATTTCCACGTGGAGGACGGATGATTGCTGGACGACACTGTGGGAAAGTGACCAAGAGAGAACCGTGTAACTGTCTATACAATAATATTGGACAAATTCTTTGATCCTGCTCTGAAAACCTTTGTAACTCGTTAGACAATTGTGCGTTTTGTTATCTCAAAATGTGTTTTCTTGTTCAGTTATTCCTATAATTCTGATGTAGTAATAGTGTGGTGACTTTTTAAAGGCGTAGATTGTGTTGTGGGACAAAATAATGCACAGGAAGTGTCACTTGTGGTGAATTATTTGCTCCATTAAATAAAGGCGAGACTGTCAACTCGATGACGATGATGGCGATAGAGTCCTCATCCACCATAGGAACAGCTCGTCCTGCAGCTGCATCAGTAAATAGGGAAGTAGGGAAGAGGACTGAGCTGATATAATCCCTGCCCGACTGCCCTTCCCCCTAAATCTGTCCTCAGACGCAATCAGAATGATGCAAGCAGCCGTCGTATTTTAAGATGGAACAATTTGTGTTCAACACGCTGGAGGAGGATGTGGACTCAAGGAGGAGAAGCATGGACGTCGGGTGGTCGCGGGGGGGGGGCAGGTAGACATAGGGAGGGGGGGGAGAAGCAGGTGAAGGGGCAGAGGGTGGGGGAGGTTCCGCTCCTCCTCCCCACTGACACACTGCTGCAGTTAATCCAGATTACAGTGTCTAAAACAGGTCGGCTAAATCTGCAGGCCGGCCAGCAGTACAGAGGCTGCTGTCAACCCCAATCACTCACACACACACACACACACACACACTCACACACTCAGTCGTAATCCCCTCTGTGCAAACCAGGTGCCACCAGCAGCTCAGCACAGGCCAACAATAACCAAACCAGCAACCCCCTTCCAGTCCAGTTAGGTTCAGACTGTGTCACACCGGACACACACACACACACACACACACACGTATGAGACATATTGTGGCTGTAGATTTTGAATAGAGTCTAACTTCAGGTTCACCATCACTGTACAGTTATTAGTTATTTCCTTTGTTAAGACTTCACTCAGATTACAGTAGAAACTACAATACCCAAGTGGTGGTGGTTAAATATTTTCAGGGATTCATGTGAAAAGTTATTTCACCACATTTCCTTGTAGTTGAGGCCTGACTGTAAACAGCTCATTCCAGCTCAACCGTGAATAAAACACATCCCTCATTACGGGGCTCAAAGAATCATTTTTATGTGTCACCCATCTACAGACTCTGGATTTAGCTCATGTGATCAGGTGCACAGCTGGAGAGACGTCCACACGCTGTCTCAGCCAATGGCCAATCAATCCTTTACCATGACTCGGACTTTTTTCGATGGGGGGCTTTTTAATTTGCGTTTTACTGTAAGGCACCGCACCATCACATCTTTTCTCTTGCTGGGGGTTAAGGACAGAAGTTGTCTAATTCGTGAGGCGTCATCAGACCAATCGTCTTTTGTGAATGTGCTACACAGGCCAAACATATGAGGAATGTTGTTGCATATGTGCTGGGTTTAAACTTCAGTGTCTCCCCAGCCAGGGGGCCACAGAGGGGGACACTGATCTGTAACTAAAGGTGACAAATTTGTGCAAGTTTAGGGGTTACAAGTGTTTAAGTGTTGTTGAGCAAATCCCCCCTGGTGTTTAAAGTGTTCAAATAATCATGGGTTTATTTGATCAGTCTTCACCTTTGTGCAGGTGAGGAATCGGCTGGAGCCTCATCTTCCAACGTTACACAACCACAAACTGAAAATGTCCACAGGTTGACCTGCACCTTCCGCCCTCACACACTCATCGACTCAGGAAATACCAAGGTCATGCTGGACTTTATGATGACTCAGCAATCGGAAAGTGCCATCTCTGTCTCATCTTGTGGCAGTGTCTTTCTCTGCAGGAGGTCTCACAAATCCACGTGGTTGCTGGGCCAGTGTGTGTGTGTGTGTGTGAGCGTGCAGTGAGTCAGGAGTTGCAGAGTGAGGTGAGGTGTGTCAGTGTGGAGGATGAGTGATTACAGTGGACAGTAATCCTGCAGATGGATTAGCAGATGGTATTAGTAGAAGTGGGGGTGTAGCACAGGGCAGCCTCTGAACTGTCCCAACATGCAGCACCAGCAGCCACAGCAGTGGCACCAGCAGCACCAGCAGGTCTCAGGGCCTCACCCCAGTAAAACTCTCTGGACAAACGCACACACGTAGTTTTATGTTCTGCTGGTGTTTTGGGAATTAAATGTCAGTGGAGCAAGTTTTGTTTTGTTTGACTCTTTTCTGGTTTATCCTTTTGACAAATGTTATTTTCAAACTTCAAGTTGAACTTGAACATACCTGACCTTCACATGCTTGTGAATGTGTAGATATAAACTGTAATGTTTAGTTGAGTTCATTGCGCTCAGTGTCTGGGCCTCCCAAGCAAAATGTCCTACTGTACTAATGTCTATTTACTAGATGAACATGTGACGTGTAGCTTTTGCTATACAGCTCTGATTTTGGTTATTGTTGAGATCCTCCCCTGCAGCTTACCAATGCTGCTGCAAACTATACTCAATATATTATGAAAATACATTTCATAAAGTGATGTAATAATAAAATATACCCTGGTGAAATACATTTAGGTTGCACCTATATTTCAAATGACCCTTCAGGTGTTTGTCTTCGTGGTTTTTGTCCCCAGCTTTGGACTGGACTCAAAGAGACTGAGCTTTAGTTTAAATGTCTCTTTGAATCTGTCTAAAGGTGACTAAACATTATGTTTCTCGCACTAAAAGCAGGTTGATGTGGAAACAAACAGATGGAGATTGGAGAGAGAAATAACGGTTCAGGCTTTAACTTTTATCAAGAATACACGGTTGCAGATTAGTTATTAGTGTAAGAGGAAATGAAAAAACTGATGTTTTTGTTGAACTGTACTCCTGCAGGACAGACCCACTGTGCCATGGCCAGTAAAGCTTGATGAGTGCGTTTCTATGGACACCTGCTGGACATGTCCTGTTATGACAGAATACGTCGAAGCTGTATGGGTGTAATACAGACACAAGCCACCAGGTGGGAGCAGTGTGCGGGCGATGCGTCAAATATACCATCAATTTACAACACGAAGAAAAAAAAGTGCGCTGCCTTCGTGAACATCAGTGCCTCGGTGTGTTACACTGAAGATAACGCAACAAGTAAGTGACAACAAATTAAAGCCATCTGCCACAGCCACAAGTTGATTCTCTTAGATTAGATTAACTCTAAATAATTTGATGGACTCCATAATCTGAAAGAATGTATTTTCATGAAAACCCTCATTTTCTGCTTCGTTCACTCTTTGGGAATAACCGATGTTTGTAATATCAGACGGTCGTGAACGCAGCGCGGCTCAAACCCGGATGTTTTGCTCCCTCCTAAAGACGGCAAGTTGGATTTAACACCCACAAAACAGAAATAAGACACGTTGTCTTCAAAATAAAATAATCCTAATCGCACATTCAGCCATTAGAACGCGAGTAAACCGAATAAGGAAGTTGTATTTTGAAAACACTTCCTTCACTCGTCCCCGCTGCCTTGACGCGGAGGAACCGCTGCAGCAGAACCATGAGTTCTGCTGACTCTTGCCGTTCCTGATCAAACCAGGGAGCTGACTTCCAGCCACGACATGCTCCGGGAGAGCTTCCCCTTCGTGGAGGACAGCTTCAGCCGCTTCCCGTCGCAGAGCAACATCTACGGGCTGTGTCAGGCCGGGGAGCAGCAGCTGCTGACGGCCACGCTCAAAGGGAAGGTGGTGTGCTTCAGGTACCAGGAGCTGCAGCTCAAAGGGAGGCCCGTGGCCAAGGAGGTCCAGTTCACATACATACCAGGTACACACACACATGCCAGACACCCGTTTCTGACATATACAACTACAGCATAACAGCTGATGGAGGCCCAGTTCCTCATGGATCATGTCAATCATGTTCATGCGATGCAGCAGCTGGTAGCTGAACCTGTGACAAAGTCTAGGAGAGTAAATGAGAAATGATGATTTCACCATGTGCTATTTCTTTGACCTGCAGGAGCCCATCAACAAAGCAGCACCTTTTAGAACTCATATTATATTAGGGGATGATATATTATTAGAACCCCCCCGATGAACAGCCCAGCCTGTAAATCTGCTTGTGATCAGAGTGATGGTCGGACATGGAAGGACCTTTTCTTTTTGTGAATCATTGTGTCCAACATACCGTCTTTACAGTCGATGCAGAGATTGTCTCCATTGACGCCTTCACCAAGTCTCCGCCCAACAGAGGCCTGGTGGTGGGCATCACGTTCATCAAGGTATTGCATGTTAACAAGCCCAGCAGTCACGGCCTGTGTGCCGCGTATGCAGCTGTGTTGTTAGTGAACACTGGTCTCCTGCAGGACTCTGGGGACAAAGCCACTCCGTTCCTGAACATCTACTGTGACTATGAGCCCGGCTCCGAGTTCAACCTGGATTCTATTGCACGTGAGTGAAGCTGCGTCCAGATGTGCACGGCCCTCATCGCACTGCCAGATGCTTCCCTTGCTGACTGTCGGTGTCCCTCTGAACAGAGAGTTGTCTGAATCTGGAGCTGCAGTTCACGCCCTTCCAGCTGTACCACACAGAGTAAGTTTAGGTTGTGAATACACTATTTTTAATTAATTTTACACTATAAAACTATAAGAGATTTTAGGAAACCAGGAGCAGCTTCGTTTACTATTCTTATAACATAACCCGATAACAGTTTGAATAACATTTTTTACACTAGTTAAGATGGTTTCATTGTTGCAGTGAACATCGATAACAATCTCTGTCTGTCTGTCAGAGTGCAGTGTGACGATGGCGGCAGTGAGACGGTGTTTCTGCTCAGCGGCCACGACCAGAGGATCCACCTGTACAAGGAGGTCAGCCCACAGACGTGTGTCTCTCTTTGTCTGGGTGTGATCAGAGTTTCCAAGACATTTATTTAAATATTTTTCCAAATCCAGTGGTCCCTTGTTTTTTTCTGTAAATGTCCTTTTTTTCCTTCCATCTTCTGACCTTTATCTACACGACACTTTCATGTTGGCTTAAACCTGGTCGTAATGAGTTCTGATATTTATAGCTGAGGTCGTCTCTGACTCATGGTGAAGTCTCAGAGCATCATTCAGCCTGACGCTTTGGTTTCCCACAGAACGCCTCCCTCCACCAGTTTGAAGAGCAGCCGGTGGAGAAACTCTTCCCCGAGCTCCAGCAGCTGCCCAGCAAGTTAGTCTGTGTGCACGTGTTGGCTGTGCACGTGGCTGTATGTCTGCTTGGTTGTGTGTGTTGAGGGTTGGAGCGAGTGAGAACATCAGGAACGTGTGAGTCACTCTCTCTTTTCTGTCTTTTTATGTGACTCACAACATTTTCTATCGGTTTCATCTGGCGGTGGCCTGGTAGCCAGCGCTGTGTGCACGGCTGTTTGTTACCTAGGGTTTCTAGGGTTACGTGATAAATCATGCTATACAATTAATTAGCCCTTTAAAGATATGAAGCTGATCTTTCTATAACGACCTATTTTATTATTTAGTCATGTACAAAAAGAGGTGTGGATTTAAAAAGAAATAGTTGAAAACGAAAAGGTTTAATATTTCATCATAAAATATCTGTTTGTTAAAGATTAGTAGTGAGACATTATTAAGAGAGCCCCGACTGATGTGTTTTTAATATTTTACATAAACAAAACAATAGATCTCTGTCTATCTATAACTTGGAAAAGTAAAGTCTG
This sequence comes from Pseudorhombus dupliciocellatus, assembly GCA_016785235.1. NCBI lineage: Eukaryota > Metazoa > Chordata > Actinopteri > Pleuronectiformes > Paralichthyidae > Pseudorhombus > Pseudorhombus dupliciocellatus. Next base: position 1,224,218 of record JAFBJW010000237.1, read on the forward strand.
TGGTGTTTCTCCTCCCTCGCTGCAGTGTGCTGTGGTTGGACATGGTGACTTTAGCTGGCAGCAGGAGACTCTCGGCGTTCGGGTGTCAGAACGGCTGCGTTGGACTGTCCCTGGTGAATCAGACTGGGCCAGGTGAGGGAATTAAAGATGTTCCGCTCGCTCATATTTCTGTCTTTGACCAGACCCCTGTGTCCAAGTTATAATGGCGTATTGAAACTATGCATGCACACTTTTTAAAAGTTCTTTTCTTTGTACTTATGGCTGAGTTCTGCTCAGGTTAGAGGTTTGAAGAGTTCCCGTAACTCGGGAATCCTGTGAGGTCGCAAGAAGGATGATATAGATGCCATTCCTTCTGCATCAACAGCTGCAACAAACATCTGTACACACACACACTCACAGATCTTAGAGGAGGGCTGTTTCTGCCTCCATGCCACATCGCTATCACCATGGTTACAGTCAAATCAGAAAGAGACATATCAGCCTTGTAATTATCATTTCATGTCTGACTGCTACGACATCTCCCACGTTCAGAAGTGACTACGAACCTGTGACTGCAGAAACCTCCGTCACTCTCCATTGCAAAAGAAATCCACCATTAAGAGCATTGAAAGAGCCATTCACTGTCAAATACACAACATGACAGCAGTTCTAATTGAGCTTTAAAGCAGTGGGACGACCCGTCTTGGAATAATTCATCAACAATAATAACGTCTGTCACAGCAGATATTTTCTCAGAAGGAAAATGAGATAAAACATCAGTTCGGCCATAACCTAAGTCTGCATGCACAGCAGCAGCCATCAGCCTTATTTCACTCTTCTGTTCTTGCCGTGACGTGTCAGCACATCTCCAGTGAAGAAAGCCCATTACCGCTATCAGAGCTGTGGCGGTGCCCCAGATCGCTCACTGGATAATGCACAGTTTTTACTGCTGACCGCTTCACATGCGCTCTGTGGTGTCTGTGCCGTTTTTTATATTCTCTAAACAATCCCACAGAGCAATGCACCTGTCCTCATGCAAGCGCAGTGCGACGAACAGGAAATGTATCCTGACCTGTGAACGTTCACACATTATTTCAAGGCTGTTAGCCCTGGTGCTAATGCCCGCGTCACTGCTGCTGCAGCTCCTCAGCTTCTTTCACCGTGTTCCACATGTAGAGCAGTCTGTCATCAAGTCAAGTAGACACACACACACACACACACTCTACACTCAGGGTGCACAGCCCCTGTAAAATGATCTGGAGCAGTTCTGACACCAGTTTGTTGATATGTGTGTGCCCCAAGCTGCTTGTAAGAAATACAGCTTATATAACTGTACATTTCCCCATTGTGGGATGATTAAAGGACATCTTATCTTAATGGGAATGCAGCATGACAGTGATTTAATAAGTGTCCAAAAACTGCTTACTCAAAAGTACAGAACTGATGCTATAGAGATTAGAGAAGGAGTCAGTGTAGATGTCAGACAGTGCCTCAATAAAACATTGAGGTCAGGATCAGAAGAACAAGCCACGTGACTGCACAGAGAATTTATGGAGGACCCCAGAACTGCTTTAATTCAGTCCACAGTTTAACCTGGTGCATGCGCTGTAGAGAAATACATCATATTCTGATGTTATTGAATCTGAGCATGGAAACTGATATTTGTCTGGAGGGAGCTGTCTGTGTCTCTGTCTCTTTAGAACAAGTGGCAGAAATCACTAGCCTTAGATACAGCATAACTGCAGGACCATTCCTTTGCGTGTTTGAAATCTTATTGTGTGTTTTCCCAACAGAGGTTTTGCAGAGCTGGCGGGTCCAGTTTGACAGTCCCATCTCGACGGTGCTGCTGTTTCCTCTGAGATGTCCGGCCGAGCTCAGCCTCACCAGCGGAGAGACAAGTAGGTCACTGCTCTGCTGCTCCAGCCTCTTCTTGGTTTTTGAAATCCACAGTAATCCTCACTGCTGGTGTTTCTTCTTCAGGTGTGGAAACGGAGGGCTACAACCTCCTGGTGACCAGCACCATTGAGATGGCAGTTGTCTACAGGTGACTTTGAGAGAACGACTCACTTTCTGTAGATCAACTTACACTTCTGACTCCAGGTGAATTTGTTTTGTTTGTTTTTTGTTCTCTTAGAGACGTCCAGGAGTTTGGGTTGAGCCGCTCCACGTGTCTGTCAGGAAGTGACCAGTGGGACGCGGTGGTCTGCGCTCTGGTCATTGACCTGGATTTTGATGGGCAGAAGGAGGTGCTGCTGGGAACGTACGGCCAGGTCAGGACTTCATTAATATTACCTTACAGGATTAAAGTGGTGATATTCTGTTTTTTAATCTCATTAAAAGTTATGATAACACCAAAACAGAACGAGTCTCAGTACCTTCTCCGTTACTTGGAGGATTCATGCTTGTTCAGTCCTTTTCATGGGATTTGTTGATAAATCTAAGTGATATAGAACAGCCTCTCCACTGCAGCACGTCGGTAGCACATTTAGAGACGACGTGTTTCTTTGCCAGCTGTCGTGGTGAGGTGTTAATGACGACCGTGTCATCCGCCTGTCCACCCTGCAGGAGCTTCTGTGTTACAAATTTCATTCGGTGGGGTGCGGCCAGTTCCAGCTGCAGTGGCGGCGCAGCTTCAAGAGTCCTCTGCTGTCCATCATCTACTTAGACTTGACCGGGGACGGCCTGAAAGAGCTGGCTGTCCTCACGCTAAAGGGACTGCATATCCTACAGGTATGCAGCAGGTAGCTCGTCCGACGGGAAAAAGGTGTTGTTTTTTCCTTAAGAACTGAACTGAACTGAACCATCTGCGTTCAAAACCAGCTGTAGCCTCAGATCTCTGTGTCTCATTTGTGTTCTTGGACTCCTCCTCTCTGTCTCCTCAGCACAGTCTCACCTGCACCGCTGATCTGGTCCTGGAGCGGCTGACCCAGAGGGTGTCGGCACTGACAGCCGGCTCCGGGCTGGAGGAGAGAGATGTTCCGAACGAGGAGCGTGCGGCTCACACACCATCAGAATAGGCAGAACGGAGCAATTATTTCCACGTGTATAGTCTCGGTGGTTCAGACTGGAGTATGTGCCTTGTATTGTCAGCTGTGCACTTGTGTATTTTGAAAAGGATTGAAGCAGTGAACAATTACAGTGAACCCTCTGTTCTTCAGGCTCTGAGACGGCACATCCAAACCGAAATAAAAATATAATCGACGGTGCCACAGGGCTCTTCCACACACAGCCAGAGACGGCTCTGTTGCTTCGCTGCTCACTTTATTAAATCAAGCAGTAAGCAAAAATAAGACTAAGACTTCTGAGTCTGAGTGTGTGTGTCCCTGTCCAGAAGAAGAAGAAGGGGTTTGTCACCGTTGCTGTTTCAGTGACATCTTGCGTCAAGCTGCTCTGGATGTAAAAGACAGCTCGGATGTCTCCGTAAGCTCAGGGACACTGGTGAGCTCCTGCATGCTCTGAGGACACTCAGGTTCCCTAGAAACATTTATTTGCCAAGTGTCCAATTACTTTTGGACCCCTGAAATGGGCAATGAGTTCTGTACGTTCTCCATTTGCTCTGTCAGATGTTTCCATACATTCCTGTCACATGTTCTAAAAGGCCAGGTCATCCCGTACAGATCCGTTTATTCTGAGCAAAAACAGTCAACCTACAATGATATGGAGCCATTAAATTGACAATGCTGTTTACTATAAAAGAGTCAGTGCGTTTTGATGATGTCGATTTTCAGACTTGAGCAGAGAAATGTGATATTTACAGACCCTATTCATAGACCCTATTACGCAATCCTAATAAGGTCCCCCTACAAGTATCACTGTTATTGTTTACATAATAAAACCCAGTATGACTGAGCTTCAATAAAAAAGCTAATAAAAATATCATCTGAACTTCACTCCCCCCCCCCTTTTTCCACTCACTCCTCCACTCCAGTTTTTTCTCCTCTCGGTCGAGGCAGGTGGTAGTTTTCTTTTTTTCTCTGCAGTTTGTGCCATAATATCATAAGATCTGTACTCTAGATCTTACTATGTCAAGATCCCAGAGATGCACTCATCCACAGACCTGAGCTGCATGTGGGTCATTGCTCCGCTGTGACACTGTGGAGGAGAAAAACAAACAAACAAACCAACAAAAAGTCGCGTCAGGCGTCGGTCCTTTGACAGTGAATCCGTGATGCGTGTGTTCCGGCCGGTCAGTGGCACTGTGGTCCTCTCTTTCCTCATTGGATCCGCGTCGCATTACAAAGGCAACAATAACAACAGCTGCACTTCATCACACTGAGCACTTGACAAAGAAGAAAGAGTGACAAAGAGCAGGCGGGCGGACAGAGGGATGTCCCGGCTCCGTCCGGCCCCGGGAAGCTGTTGCACTTGTTCCGGGCTCGTGTGCCGTGCGGCTTGGTTTGGAGGCGCTGGGTCCGGGGCTCGGCGTCGTTTCTGCGCGTCAACAATCAGAAGCACGCGGCCGGGGCGACGTTTGAAATGAGCGCATTTCACTCAATGGGATTTTATATTTAGCTCGGAGAGGGACGCGCTGCAGGGGCCGCGGGGAGAGGAGACCCCCCCCCCCACCGGTGGCCAACATTCTCAGCCTTATTCTCCGCGTCTCCAGACCCCCCAAAAAACTTGGCGTTCGCGCTATCGGGCTGCGTGTGCGCGCGCAAGAGGAAAGAGAGGGGGGAATTGCGCAAAATTTTTATCTCCAGCTCCAAAAGGGGGAGAAAGATGATGATGATGGCCGGGGGCGGCGGAGCAGCGGTGGACCATAACGGGATCTACTCCGACCTCCACAGCCTCCAGCAGCCGCTCATGGAGCCCGATAACCCGGACTCCCGCAAACGACCGCTGGAAACTCCGGCGGAGGAGGCCGGCTGCACCAAGCGGACCAACACCGGAGGTAAGAGCCGCACACAGGCAGCCTCGTGCACGCAGCTCCATGCAAAGGAGCCCCTCAGACCTGGGCCGCAGTGTCCTGCACACCAGTCCCTGTGCACCCTGACCTGTGCTCTGTGACTCCATGCTCAGCTCCAGCCCCCAGCAGGGTGAACTCCTCAGCTCAGGTCAGCTTTCTACATGAACCCGATCACCTCCTGCTGCACATCTGGAGCTCTGCTGGGAAGACTTGGATTTAGATAAAGAGGCTTTTCGTGTCCTAGTGGACAGGTGTTTGTCAGTCCCCGGGTACTGTCCTGTGCAGAGGCCACACCAGGAGTCATGTCAATCTTCTTGCCCTGCTCCTCTTTGACTCCTGGATCCTTGGCAGAGGAATCCACTCCCCAGAACAAATCCATCTCCCACTGAAACAGTAAACCTTGGCTTGATGATACATTAATAGACCCGGGGACAGTGGCTCTTGCACCTGAAAGGGAAGTGGCCTTAGTGTTGATTTGTGACGGCTCCCCGTGGTCATTTGAGACGAGATGTATCGGGGATTTTTTTGAGTGGATTTCTTCTGAGCTATCTGGGAGACTTTAGAGGGGTATTCCTTCTGCTTCAGGGTTCACAATCTGCTGATCAAGAGCTGCTAAATGAACAATGCCCGGAGCTAAAAGCAGTGCATTTGAAGTACAGACTGAGGAAGAAAACCAACAGGTGAACAACGAGCAGGATACACCACACGCCACAGCACTTGCAGCCTAGATCGCTATCAAACACACGTTGTTTATAGGTTGTGAGATGATCTGCATCTGTTTTGTGTTTTTGTTCCCCCTGGACGTATGTTTGACTCACCAGCACTTAGAAAGCCTCCCCTGTCGTAAAATGCGGTGGGCAAAATTTGGATTCTGAAACGCTAAGGATGCTTATTAAAAACACGTTCGAGCCTCACGTGCAGAGCTGGGCTGTGTAGCTGGTGTCGAATTAAGATTTTTTATTTATTTTTTATTGGGGGGGAGCAGTTGGTTTCATCCCTCCCCACACGAGCAATTAAAACAGACATTGAAATGAAACGCTATTAAGAGATTAGAAAATTAAATGCCATGGAATCACGGGATGGTGAGAACTACTTGGTGGGTGTGGAAGGAGGGAGCCACAGAAACACTGCAGCACCATTTTAGTAAATTGCCTCTGGTTTCATTTTGTGGAGGAGAAATGATAATGTGGCAAATAGAGAAACAATGAGGTGTGTGTGTGTGTGTGTGTTAGTCATCGGTAAGACGTCGGTGAGGTTGACGGCCGATTCACGCCAGCACTGTTAAGTCTTATTTCAGCTTGTGCTCAGCTCACAGGGACCACTTATTTAACAACGTAATGTTAATTAGACGTCCACAGAGAGAAGCCAGTTCCTTCACCATATGTTGCGGAAATTTGTCTCTGTGCCCCCCCCCACCCACCCACCCACCCGCTGCCATTCTGTGACAGCACCATTATATCCTGTTTCGAAAAGCACAAGTGCATCTTTGCCACACCTCGGTGCGCCTCAGAATTGTTATTTCAGCAGGACACGTTAAGACCCTTGTGCCAGCAGACAGTATTTCAGTGCAGACCCAGCCTCCATATGTCCACCGTCAGAGCTCCAAAACCACTGTGGAACAGGGAAGTCACAGGGTGTTCCTTCCATCCAATATCAGGGTGATATGAATGGCTGGAGAGTGTGAAATTGGATTTGGAAAATTGTAACAGAAAATACAAAAAGCGGATGATTCACAGAGACAGCTTCCACTTTTGACTGTCATTTACTGTCCCTCCTATAATGTTATCACACATCATTTTATCAGCCTGATTCCATCCTCCATCGCTGCATCACTGACTCTTATAATCAGGAGATTCATTGTCCCAGGTAAAAATATATTTCATTTTATGGCTTACTTTAAAAAGGATTATTTTTTTTTATATTGAGGCATATTCATATTGAAAATAAAAATCAGGTACATGGTGTATAATATATGCTTTGTCACCACAATGGATCAAACTGGACATCAACAGTAAAGTTAGTTTTGTCAGGCCTCACTATGATTTCTAATTCTGATGTGATGGCATCAAAAACCAAATAAAACTGCTGCTTTATTTACCGTTGAAACCTTATAATGACACACACGTCCGTGACCATGGTAACGGGTTGGACGAGCGCAGGTTATATATGTTTTAGCACTGCGTAAACAGTGCGTTGTTCACAGGTACGTTTAATTACTTGACTCGATAGGTTACATGCATCATTTGATGATAGTCTGGGAGCTGCTACATTGCTCTTTAAACATAATGAAAGCATTATTGACATTTCAATCGTACAAATTAGCTTAGAAATCTCTCGACAGTGTTATCAAATGCAGTGGCTCTCCAAGATTAGATTTATAGAGGTGAAATGGCAGCCAGTCCACTGCTGGCGTGATAAGTATCTAAAAGGGTGACTCTGTCCCGTAGACGGAGCTCAGGAACACAGGCGCCCTGTTAGCGGCCGCATGAAATGCACATTAAGATCATTTGTAGCGACGCCCGCACAAAACAGATGTTTTGAAATATCTCGTCGTCCTGGGCTTTACGTCACGTGTGTTAGCCCTCACCTCCTGCTTCTTGTGATCCTCGTGCGTTTCATGTTATGGTGCAGACCCACAGCCTGTCTGCTCGCAGCGGCAGACAGCCTCATGATCTTTAGCTGTTCCTGTAATCACCAACCCCTCGACTACGACTGATATTGATCACGTTATTCCTACGGAACTGATCATTAACATGACTGGCAGTTACAACAAAGAGAAGAAAGTGCACGCTCTTTCAGAGCTGAGCCCCTCATTATGCATTAAGAGCTGTGGACACTGAATGAGGGAAATTACTCTTCTTTTATCAGCATCGCCCCTCTCGCCTAAGAGTGAGCATCTTTCATTCATTTCTCTGTCTAATTACCCATACTCTGAGCCCATGTTGCTGGCAAGCATGCACCCTCCAAAAGGTTGTGTAGCCGAGGGATTAGGTATGATCTCGTAATGTAGCTAATGGAAAGGTTGGCACAGGAATGTGAGCTGTATTTTATTTTTTTAATTTTTGGTGGGAAGGACACAGGTGCCCTTGCAGAGTGATGTGACGTGAGCGGACTGTGAATTTGCCAGGTGGCAGTGAAAGAGAGAATGAGAAGAATGGAGAGAAAAGGAGAGATGGATAGACCGCGAGAGGGAGTGGAGTCTACAGGGAGGCTGTGTCTATATTCCGGAGCATCTCTCAGTGAAAGAGACCGGTAGAATTTTCTGGAAGGCATTTCGCGACTAAACAAAATGGGCCACAGTGTTAGGGTTTGATTTGTGGATGAAGGCAGTAAGCAGCCAGGGAGAAAAAAGGAGTTCCTTTTTTACAGGTTCCCTGGAAGGCACTGTTAGATGGAGTTGAACCCCCACCGCCGTGTCCGTGCACAGACAGTAACACACATGCACAGTGCAGTTTTTACACACTTAAGATACCTCTCCGCGTAAGATTTATAGGCGTAGTGATTGGCTTCATCGCCCCCCCTCCACCATTCTGCGGCACTGCCATTTGCAATGGTTGATGAGCCCCTCCGCCCTCTCAAACATGGCCGTCTAAGGGATTGGGGGTGGGGGAAAAGAGGAAAGGAGGGTGGGTGGCGTAAGGCACGCTGTCTCAGATCACTCCTCCTCCACCTCCTTCATCATCTGCTTATGTTATCCATACACCTCTTCAGCCACTGTTGAAGGTCACTCTACATGCTTCCCTCTTCACCGCTGAAGCCCGCTCACTCAGCCTCTTTACCTTTGTCGCTTTCCACTAAAAAAAGCCAGTGAATGGACTGCCATACTTTATAGTGCTGCGTCAAAAGAGGCGGAGTAGAGGAGAAAATTCAATTTTTTTGGGACCGGCATCGGGAGGTGGGGACATGACGTGCTGGAGGGAGGAGGCCAGCCATTGGCTGCGCCAGGCGTCAGTCCTGCGTGCTGCTGCAGACGGACAGGCCACTCGATGAATATGGATGAGAGCAGTGAAAAGGGTGATGCGGCAGGGAAGACCCCCCCCTTCAAACCGATGCAGGCTTGAACAATGCGTGCCGTCTTTCACTGAAAACACTGAGAGCCTGCATTAGCATTTTCTCAGACAATTGAGGCTCTGGCCAGCTGCAGGCATGGCTCGGATGCTGCGGTGAAATCTGTTTCTCTGCACCCACTGATGAATTAAACCTCGGTGAAAAAGGTCGACTGGCCGCATTCCTCAACACTACCATTGCACCTATGCCTAGGCTAATGTTAAGATCCCCTTTAGAGATTGTGTCCCGGCATTGATGGCGATCTGACAGAGGACTTGAGAAGCAGCAGATCTCAGAATGGGTAAGCCTCGAACTCTTTTTGTCTGACTTGTTGAATTTGTCCATCATGTTAGACGACATGTGCTTCCATACACCGCGAGCTCATTTGTCCATTATTGCTCATTTCTGTGCCGCCGTCCTTGCTGTCTGTCGGCGGCAGGTCGGTCCATTGACATGCAGAATGGATACTTGGAAGGGTAGTAAGGAGGAGGGAGGACGGTCACAAGGCATTTCCTCCTGACCCACCCCCCTTGAGTGACTTAACTAAACACATTTGGCTCAGCGTCTGTGTCGCTCCTCCGAGCCATCCTTCCAGTATTGGAAGCAGGGGTTTGAACTAACACCCCACTGGCTCAGCTTCCCAATGTGCCCCACTGCTCCCGTTCCCTGGCGGACTGCAGCAACAGATTGCCATGTTTACTCTACCACATGACGCCATTAAAACCTGTTACTGTGATCTCAGACACTAGGACGGAATTAATTATTGTGTAATGACAGCGAACGTGGCTGCGAGGGTGACGGAGGGGATCTCGGTGGCTTCCTCCCCTGGTGGCTTTACTCCCGCCGAAGATGGGCAGAAAGTTACGCAGTGGGTTTGGGCTCGTCTGTCAACAACAGGTCTTTGGATGTTTGGATCCTGCAATCAGTATCATTCCAATTACATTCTTTGTGTGGCTACGGCATCAGATATCTCGTGATAGGAAGGAGGGCTCAAAAGCTTTATGGCGACCATGTCAGTCATGCATGATCTTTATTTTTTCACCAAGGTCATTTTATTGTTATTCGCGTTGAGAAAAATACAGAGCTCACTGCAATCTAGTATGAAAAAGCAAAGATTCAACACTGGCCAGAGATAATTAGAGCTGCTCACGTAATGCCCCCTGTTACGGTTTATCTCCTATTTCTATTGTTAGGACAATCACACACACAAAAAAAAAAAAAAAACGACCAGCACCTGACGTACAGTATATACAAGCTTTCAATTGTGGGAAGAATTCCGTGCTGTCACGTAAATGTGGATATAATAAGGTCTGGGATTTGGGATTTTCTCCACAACCATGGCTAATTAATCAAAATGAAAAAGGGATTCTGTGAACAATCATGTCATTGTCTGAATATTTGTCAGTACCATTGGTTAAGGCTGATGTGCACGAAAAACAAGCCTGTGTCTGAATGGAACATGAGGGGCATATTAATGCAATAAGGAGAGGAGCGAACTTGTAGGCTGTGAAATTCCTTATGTCACAGTGTCATGTTAATTCACATCTGAATCTAATGAGTGCATCATAGAGGCAACAGGTCTGTTTGAATGCAGGGCGGTACGCCTCCATCCATCCATCCATCCTTCCTCCCCACCACGCCGGTCAAGCCCCAACATGCGCCACCCTCCACAACCCACAGGAGACAGCGACATGGTGACAGACCCTGTGGTCCACGATTTGGATATCGGAGGGATTTATTACTTGGCAGCGCTCGAGAAATCTCGTCGTACAAAGGTGGACAGTTCCCTTTTGCATCTCTGCCCGCTTCAGTGGCGTCACCCTTGAGGCAGCTGAAAAGAATCGAACATGACGTCATTGCATCGAAATCAGCATGCAGAGGAGATTATTTGTATCTGCGTTAGTGTAGTTAGCAAGCACCCGTACCAAGTGTCTACCATGATGCCATCCATATGATACCTGAACGCACGGGGGATTCACGGACGCTCCGTGTCCATAAATGTAATATTGCTGATGTCTTGTTGACAGGTTATCTGATTATATTTGGGTCTCAGCTCAATATGTGGTTGATTGCGTTTTAATAGATTAGTGCACTTACTCTGTTCGGGATTTTCCTGGACAGACACTTCACCCACTTTGGTGCTGATTAATTCTTAATTAGAAACCGTTGGAAATGGGAACTTTCCCCATTGAAAGGGTGAAGCATGAAAGCTGGAAATTCTCCAGACTGATGTGCTGTCAATCACTGGATTCTACACGCCACCGTAAGACACAGAAGCACCCTTCGGAAATGGAGGAGATTGAGACCATGTTGGCAGTATAGCCTATGAACAAATCTGTGGGATTGGTTCCCATATGTTCTTCTCACGTCTGTTAATTACAACGGATCCCTTTGGATTGGCATTAATAAACTGCGTGGATGAAGACTTCATGGACACATTTTACATTCAGACTGAAGAGTTAATCCTACGTTCCCTGTACTGGCGTGTGAACAGTGGCTGGGCTATGTATTTAGCCAGAGGTTGCTAAAACTCCTTGAAAACAGTTAAAATTAGACCTCTGCAAACTGGAAAGGAGGTCACCATTTACTCCATAAGAAATCTGGGACAGGACAGCGAACATGTCACCAATCTCGAATAAAATGTGCATGTGCTGAAAACTATACAGACTTCAAAGGATAAACAAAATGTCCAGGTGCCTTTAGCAGGAATAATTCAGACACACGGTAATGTCACTGTACCCCCCCCCCCCCCCACTGTCCCCCCCCCCCCCCCCCCATGTCATATATATGTCAAAGCTGCGTGCTCCCATTGTGAGTTTTTGCTTGTTCAGGCTTTTGGGGGCTGGGCACTAGTATGGTGTATGTAATGCTGTACAGAGGTACTGGACGTGATGTGACCCTTTCCCACTTTGTCTCCCCCCCCCCCCCCCCCCCACCAGAACCACACACCCCCCCCAGAGGAGGGCGAGTACTTCCTGAAGGTGCTGATCCCCAGCTATGCAGCCGGCTCTATAATTGGCAAGGGCGGCCAGACCATCGTACAACTGCAGAAAGAGACGGGTGCCACCATTAAGCTGTCCAAATCCAAAGACTTCTACCCAGGTAAGAATGAGCAGCCATTAGTTAAAATCAGTCATCGGTCTATAAATATTTGACAGCCAGCTGAAAGAGTGATGGCTCGGAGTGAGAGAGCTCTTCATTTGGCTTTCCACAAATAGCTGCGAAATAATTTAGCAACGCACCAATCATAAACATGAACGTGATCACCCTTGTGTCCTTGAAGGACTATACATGCATGCAGATGTTACTGCTGTTAGATGCTGCATTCAAGTCTGCAGGCATTTTCAGTTTAGTCAATTAAATGGCCTCGCAGCAGGCTGCAGGCTTCAGTGCAGGGCTGCTCTTTTCGCAGTGCTCACGGTTCCATGTCGTTGCAAAACAAGGAACGGCTCGCTTCTCTCGAGTAAGGTCTGAAGAATCGCGGCAGCGCTGCCATTTTATACCCCCCTGCAGATCAATTGCAAATTGTGTCCTGCAGAAGACACGCAGCATACACCAACCTGGAGAGTCTCAGTCAAAAATGTCAACAGGAGAAGGATGCTCGGTGCAGCTCGGTGACCCCTATCACATGGAGGTCAAAGCTGAGCCATCTTATCCTCAACACAAATGCCTGAGTCGTAGAGGAGTCTGGGTGTTTGTCCTTCATGCCTCAGTGGATTCTTCAACCCGTTGAAAAATAACAGGTGCTGAGCATCTCGCTGCTTATTAGGTCCAGATGTTTTTTGTGATAACACATGCCAGAAAATAATCCCTCTGTAGTAGTAGTAGTAGTAGTAGAAGAAGACTTTTTATATCATGGCTACAGGGGTTATTGTATGAAAAAGAGTCGTGGGTTCACTCTAAGGTAGAAAGCAGCATGTCTCACTGCAGATGTATCATGTTTGAATTTGACCCGTCCAGTTGGGAGGTCCAGCTGATATATAAGACACACTGAGCCGTGGCGTTACAGAGTTACTGAGCGCTGGGGGAGCGGAAGAGAGGGATTTGCTTTCAAGTTTTTTTTTTACCCTGTACCTTTTTCTTCCTCCACGTTTCCGATAGCCTCAATAAAAAAATGACGACTTGGAAATTCTTCACGTGTTTGAGGGAGCGAATGCGGCTACTTCACAAATGATAGCAGCGCCGGGTATCTTTACTTCTCTCTTTGGATTGCAGATGCGTTCATAGGCCACCACCTGCTTTGCCCATCCCCCTACTCATTATCGTGATGAGTGAGAAGAGCAGTTCAGGGAGAGGGTGCTGGCAAGGATTTGATTGGACGGTCGCGCTGGCCCACACAAGTAAAACGAAACGACTGCTACTGTAAACTTCACAATAGACAAGTGCTACTTCCTGAGAAATCAGAGGCCTATAAAAAACTCTAGCCGTTCTGAGAATACGCACTCAGTGAAGTTTATAACAGCAACTACAACAGCAAAAAAACAAACAATAAACCTCAGATTTTGGAGTTTCGTTTGTCAGAATGTTTTACCCTCCTTCAGCGCGGACGCAGGTCGGATGCTAATGCTGTTCCACACAGTTCGGACCCGTATGTCTCGTCCTGCGGCAACCTGAGCACACTCCAATCACACACTAGAGAAATCAAGGGACAACAAGCGATGCAGCCATTTTCCTCTGCAATCCTCTCTTTGATGGCTCAGGCTGAGACTCCCCCACCTCCCACCCACCTCACGTCTTCCATCCGTCAGCGTAAGACATGAAACCGTGAATTTGAAGGTCTTGATTGGAACTGGGCACTTGGGCCCTGATGTGGCCGACGGAGATGGATGAGCAGAGATAGTGAAGTGTGTGTGTGTGTGTGTGTATGATGCATGATTGTATGTGAGCGCGGGGACAGGGGGGCAGGCCTAGAAATAGCCTCTTTCAATCCCTCTCTGTGGACATGACCCCTCTCCCAGCTGTACTCAAGCTGCTCCAACACACGCCAAGTTTCCTCTTTCCTCCTCCCCACTCACTCTTCCTCTCTTATTTGGTTCCTGGTAGTTGCGAGAGTTCGGGCCAGATAAGATTACATCACAGTTCTCTTCAAAAGTTGTTTGCGTGCCTTCCCCCTGGTTCATGGGTGCAGAGTTTTTTGAATCTTCATTTTTTAGTCTGAGTCAGGCACTGGCTGAATGACCTGAGCCTCTGTACGTGCAGCAAGCTATGCGTTCAGCTCGTGCGCACACCCACTCACACCTACTTACACACATCCTCGTATTTGTGCAGCTGAGAGGGGGAGAGCAGTGGGAGTCCACGATTTGAACATAAACTTAGAAACAAATCTTCAAACCCTTTGCTTTGTGCGGCTGGTCCCCGGCCAAGTGCGTGTATTGAGTTGCTTTGTAGAGCACGAACAGATGAGGGCGTGATGATGTCACAGAAACACAGGGAGTATGTTTTCCATTATTGGATCATTAAAATATCAGTCCCAATATGTGACCTCATGCTTTAGAATACCATTATTCCTCAGAGCGAGCTGAGGTAGTTTCCTTTTCTTTCTTTTTTTAAAAAAAGAAAAGTGCACAATAGTGAAACTGCAGCACATGAACTCTTTTGTTGTTCTCCAACATCATATGTTGTCCATATGTAGTGTAGAGTCAATCAGGCTCCATACAGGACTGCATCATGTCTAGGGTGACGTCATGGGCGGGGATTTCAATGGAAACTGCAGTCGTCCTGGTGACGGTGCAACGCAGCGTTCCATCGTTCCTCTGAGTCACAGCCATTTTGTCAGAACGCTGAATGCACATCCAAACAACTGCTGACGTTTTGTTTTTGATTGGGAAATGTGAGTTAATTAAAGGTGCAGCCCATCCATGTTAGAGCTAAAGTTGAACCAGGGAAAGCAGTTGAATAATCTCTTCAGCGGCTCCAGGGCGAGCTTTCAAATGTCTGGGAAAATTAACCAGGATGACATCACCTTTATTTATCGGCTGGGCTTGGTCACTCAGAATTATGAACAGAAGAACAGCCTGGGGTACAAAACCGGAGGTGTGGCATTAAAAAGGTTTGGGTTAGTACGAAGTGAGAGATGCTATCGAGTGTTTTTGAATCCACTGAGAGGACTGAAATACTTTGGCCATTTCAGAAGTTCCCTCCATCCATCCATCCATCCATCCATCCGTTATCTACATTGCTGTTCTCTGAGGGGTTCCGGGGGGAGCTGGAGCCAGTGTTTCAAAAGTTGTCATTCAATTTAAGTCTGTCCCTGAACACTGCCATTGTTTGAAAGTGCAATACTTAATTTCCAGAATTGCTCTTGAAACAATCCAGAGCTCGCCACACTAACTCTGCTCACAGCAGCACCTGTGCTGGCCACCTTTACAGACCGCAACCCAGGAAGCATTAGCCTGCATTCGGTTCTTATGCATACATCTTATTTGATTTACTTCCATTTATCAGTTTCTAAAATGTTCCTTTCGGTGGTATTACAGCGTATCTGGGCCATGCTTTTTAATTTGAAACATATTTTTTGGAGTTCAGAGCAAAGTTGCACTGGTCCTGAGTGTCTCACTGCATTTATTGGTATGTTTCCATCACAAAATGATTTCATTACCACTCTGCATCAATTACTGTCATTTCTTTGTTTCGTAAAGTGTCCCTGGAGCCCCCACCCTCCGCAGCTGGTGTGCACTGTGTGTATGTATGTTCTGTGTCTGCCATAACAAAACAAGCCTGCTCACCAATGCTGCAAAAGTGTGTATTTCTGACGTTAACTGTGTTTGTGGTGATAGTTTGCGCTTTTCCAATTGTCAGTGAATGAAAAGAGCAAGACCAACAATGAATTAAATCAACTTAAAAATACAAGTGTGTGCATTTAGTCAGAGTCAGATATTGTTTCTAACTGTGCCACAGAGCTCCATTGTTGTCCACAGGACTATTATAAACAGTGAGCCGCACTGCTTGACGGGGTGACAGGTTGCCTCATTTCCAAAGACATGGGGACTGCAGATTATTTTGGAGTCATTCCCTCATAGGGACCACCAGCACCGCCCTGCTGCTGTAAGCTCTGTTCCAGAGTTGTGTGTTCATCCATCGCTAAACTTAGTCCCCAACACTATGCATTTAATGCTGTTTGAGTCATGTGTGCTAAAAGACAACAGCAGTCACCTGCTGCTTGCACCGCATGTGCTGTATCCTAGTAGAAATGGCTGGGTGAGAGGCAAGGTACTGAGGTGCCGCTTTGTTGGTTTATGTCTTTTCACATGATTTTTTGACCTTAAGGAAGAATCCAGACCATTGCAAGCCTCAACCTTTAAAACCCATGAAATGACCGAAGATTGCAAACAGCTGCAGCTCTGATCTCCCCGAGCCCGTAACTCTGCACTTTGTGTCTGTACTCCGTCTACTACTAAAATCCCTGATGTGTTTTAATGTAACACAGACATCAGATCCTCCATTACAGCATCCCAAATCCTCCTGATGCTATCTAGTATTTTAAAGAGTCCCACAGTATTATGTTTCTTCCTTTATTAACAATTTACGTTCTTTGAGCTCATTAGAATCAAATGTAATCTTATTTCTCTGTACTTTGCCGAATCTCATTTCGGCTTTTTTTTTTTTTTTTTTTTTTTTTTTAATACAACGCATATTGTTGTGGACTCCTGGTCAGAATGTGATTTGATGTAAATGTGATGAATTCATTCGGCTGTCGGATTTTTGACAAAAAACATTCCAGCTCAATTAGTAGTGCGAACAATTTTTTTTTTTTTTAAATGTGCTGATGTGACGACAGTGATACATGAATGTCTGAATGTCTGAGTAATGAGACTAAGCCAGAGTCCGATTCAAATCTCAGAGAAGCTCAAGCAACTGGGGGTTGTGCTGAAACTCTCCTTCTTCTGGATCAAGATAGAACACCTGGGATTCATTGGTCTTTTGGGGGAAAGCTGAAGGCTGAGATGTGTGCTCCCTGGGGCAGTGACACATTTGTCTCCCCTACCTGCCAGCCAGCGGATGTGCAACTCAAAGCCCAGAGCTTTTATTGTGCAATTCATCATCCTCAAATCAAGACAGAAGGCAAAAGCTGATGCAAGCAATTCAGGAAGTGAAAAGGGTAGAGAACAAAACTTGAAAATTCCGATAGTTTGTCCCCTTCACTGACAGAGGTTGTTGTCACACACCATGGTACGTGATGCATGAACTCTTCCGCTGACCTGGGAGCTGTGCCGTCGTGTTGTGAAGACCAGTCAAGGTTTCTGTGCCGAGCTAAGTGGTTGGAGAGCCTCATTGTGATGAGGGCATTTTGCCTTCGAAGGACATGTCACACAGTGTGGCCACGTTTGTTGCGTCAGGGCATAGCCAGTCGATTTCCAATAAGTCAGACATCACTGTCACAACATATTGGTTCTGACTTCCTCATACTTTATATTCATAATTACAGTCTCTTGTTTGTGTCCATTGCTGCATCCTTGAACATTAATCATTGAAAATGAGAGTGAAACGGCCACTGTCGTTCTTGCCTCATTCATTTTTCAACTACAACTGTCTAATGTGGGACTTTTTAAATATTCACCGTACCTAGCTCAGTGACACATCCATGCATGTGATTAAAATCCTTAATTGCATTATTACTGTGGAAATAACATCATAATAATCTCATGTGCTCTCATACAAATCGACAGCAGGTAATCGCTCAAGTTAACGAATAGGAGGCCGGTGACGCACACAAGCACAAAATGGAGCTCTGCGTTATTTATATTTTCAGGAATACGTTGGGATTTAATTTGGTCACATAAAGCCACAGACATTTGGTCTCATGTGCTGGACTACTGTCTCAAGCAGGGTTATTTAAAGTCATAGTGTGACATGTAACACTATGGCTATTATTGACAATTTAAGGTTACTAGGCAAACAAGGTCAGATATCCGTTCACCCTATTCTTCCCAATTACAGTTTTCTATTGTTTTTTTCCTACCGGCTTTAACTGACCTGTTGATTGTTTGAATCCATTATTAGACCTGTCGGTGGCATGAAGCAAATCCTGTCTGACCTGGTCTGATTTCTTTGAATTAATTTGTTTATTTCCTGAGTAATGTCATGATAAATGCCCAGATATTCCGTGTGTGCTTTGACATTCTACTGTGCTTCAGGGATGCAGTTCAGCAGTGCTGCTCAGATGCTGGTTCACCTCATTAGTGTGCAAACATACCCGATCAACGGTTTAGACGTGATACTTTACTCTCACTAAATTCTGCACATTTATGTCACTGTTAAGTAATTTCAGAAAATCAGCCAAAGAACAGTCAAATGTTAAAGAGAGTGCGGCAGGGAGGTTGAAACAAAAGGGTGAGCGCAAGAAAAATCTTGTGAGGAAGTATAAAGGACTCGCTGTTGCATCACCTGTTTCCACGACTCAGCCCCTTTACCATGGTAACGGAATGCCAGTTGGATTGTCAATGTGGGTGTAGAGAGAAGCCTAGAGGAGGAACAAGTGTGTGTGCTTCTGGGCAAGGCCGGGCTCAGCGTTACAGCACTGAAAGAGTTACATCATTGAAGAGGAATGAGCTGCCCCTCCTCACCAACCCCCCCAACCCATGGCTCCCTAGCCAAGCGTGGTTCTTCTTTTCGGGCGTTTCTCTGTTGATTGTGTAAATGTAAGAAGCAAGGAAAACATCTTCTCGTTGTCGAGACAACTTCATATAAATAGACTCCAGTCCTTCAAATGTGCTGGTCCAGTATGCACCCGACTTATGTTTGTCCTCTTGCTCCTCTGTCACCACAGGAACAACAGAACGTGTCTGTCTGATACAGGGTACAGTCGAAGCTCTCAATGGTGTTCACAACTTCATTGCGGAGAAAGTCCGTGAGATGCCCCAGAGCGCCCAGAAACCCGAGCCTGTCAGCATACTGCAGCCACAGACCACTGTGAATCCCGATCGCGTCAAACAGGTGAGATACAGTACAGACAGTGGGTCTGCGGGTGTGTGGTCACTGTGTGGTAGGTACAGGTCACTTCCAGGAGACCTTGTTTATTAGTCTTATTTGTTCTGTGGGCCGTGACCCACAGTGTGGTGGGGTCAGGAAAATGTGAGGGTATGTGGTTATTTTTACCTACGGTCTTTCATAGCTAGACAGAGCTGTGTGGCAGCTGCAGCCTAAACCCCTGGGATTAACAAACTGCTGAGTAAAGCGGGGGCTGGTATAGTACTCTGACTCAGTGTAAGATATCCCTCTCTCTGTCGGCCATTTATGCCATTAAATCTGTCTGTTATTACATTTTATTGCTACTTCAATCTTTCTATTTCTCCACAGGCCAAATTGATCGTGCCCAATAGCACAGCTGGGCTGATCATTGGCAAGGGTGGAGCCACAGTGAAAGCAGTGATGGAGCAGTCAGGGGCTTGGGTGCAACTCTCCCAGAAGCCAGAGGGCATCAACCTCCAGGAGCGAGTGGTGACCATCAGTGGGGAGCCTGAACAGAACCGAAAGGCTGTGGAGATCATAGTGCAGAAGATCCAGGAGGACCCTCAGAGCAGCAGCTGTCTCAACATCAGCTATTCTAACGTCTCGGGTCCAGTGGCCAACTCCAACCCCACTGGCTCCCCCTACGCCAACACGGCTGAGGTCCTGCCCAACGCGGCCGCGGCAGCTGCCACTGCCTCCAGTCTTCTGGGTCAGGCCGGCTTGACGGGAATGGGTGCCTTCCCTGCCGCCATGTCTAGCTTCTCTGGCAATGACCTGTTGGCCATCACCTCAGCCCTCAACACATTGGCCAGCTATGGCTACAACACTAACACCCTCGGCCTTGGCCTCAACCCTGCAGCTGCCTCTGGGGTTCTCGCTGCAGTAGCAGCTAGCGCTAATCCAGCTGCTGCTGCTGCAGCTAACCTGCTGGCCTCCTATGCTAGCGATGCCTCCAGCAGTGGCCACCCTGCTGCAGGCCTGGGTGGGTTCTCCCTGGGTTCTCTAGCAGCCGCTACAGGGGCTTCCAATGGTTACCTAAATGCTTCATCCCCGCTGATGGCCTCCTCTCTACTGGCAACAGAGAAGCTGGGAGATGGGGCCAAGGACGTGGTTGAGATTGCTGTTCCCGAGAATCTGGTCGGCGCCATTTTGGGGAAAGGAGGGAAAACGCTGGTCGAGTACCAGGAGCTAACAGGAGCCCGAATCCAGATCTCCAAAAAGGGAGAGTTCATTCCTGGTACTCGGAACCGTAAAGTTACCATAACAGGGTCGCCAGCCGCTACACAAGCAGCGCAGTATCTGATCAGCCAGAGGATCACGTACGAGCAGGGTGTGCGTGCTACCAACCCACAAAAGGTGGGCTAAAAGGAAAAAGAAGAGGAAAGGAGGAAAGGATGAAGACAGAGATAGAAGGGAATTGAGAGGGCCACGATGAATAGAAAAAAGAAATGTCCAAATATCTGTTCAATATTTCAGTATCAAATGAGAGAATCACAAAGGAGGAGGTGGGGGAGACAACCAAGATAAGTGTGTGTGATATGTGAATGTGTTTTAAGGACTGACGTCCTGATGTTTTTTAAAAGTTCGTGTCGAGTCCTTTTGATGATGGTGATCAGAGTAAGCTGAACTGGTCCACTGCCAAGCTGCAGATTCAAGGGTGAGGCCGCAGGGTTTCACCCTCCTCAAAAACCTCATAGCTGTTTTATTTTCCATTTTTTTTCTTTTGTTGGGTTTTGTTGGTTTTAATTTCAGTTGCAAACCTCAGCTCCCGGCGAGTTGAGCGGGTCAGATGAAGTTCCAGCTATTAGAGCTGCTCTACAAACCTTGCTCTTTGTACACAATGCAGAAGGCATTGTTAACAGGGGACAGGTTTTATGACAAGCGCCTGTCATCTCAATCTATGGGGAAGCAATCTGAGTATATTCGTGTCTACTTTCACATATGTTGAATTCTGGCTCATATCATGATTGACGTTTCTAAATTTGGGTATTTTATATTTTCATCCTTTATTTATTGACATGGTCTCATTCAAACACAAATAGATTATTTAAACCTGTGAATGCAGGTTGATCTGAATGTAAAAACAATTTTAGCCTGATGCTATTTTTTATTTACAGGGATCAAACATTGTGTTGCAGTGAAAGAAATGTATAACTCAAACCCAGGCTGAACTTCACTGTTGCTGTCTGCAAGAATAGTTCAGGGGTTAAATAATCAATGTGAGAGGATAGAGGAGACACACAGGAATGTATAAATATATTTTACATGAACTTGCATAGATAATGCTCCCACAAATGCACAAACACTGAAACATATTTGCATATTCAGCCACAGCTCCAAACACAGAAATGTGTTTGTTGTCTATCCCTTTCTTGGTGCTATAGGATTAGGTTTTTACCTCCTTAAACATGAACTCCAAAATCTCTCTGGCGACCAATTTCTTTACTTGATTAGACAAATAAGCTGATGTATCATCCAGCCATTAGTAGCCCACTGGATCTGACCCAGCCTCTCACCCGGTGAAAAAGAACTGATTTCAGCGTTTCACGATGGAAAGCAATCCAGTCTCCGTCTGCGCTCCCAAGGCAGGACTACTTTTTCTTCCAGAAATTGGCCATTCTCTCGATTTTACCTGACAGTGTTTTGCCTCAGTCGCACATTCGTAACCCAAGAGGAATAACTTAAAGCTCAGTGTACCTTGATGCAGTGTCTAACCAGTTTAGTTCACGAAGGGAACAAAGCACTACAAAAGCATTTTTGTTAAGAAAAGCTGTTTGAACCAATATCTGTGAACAAAGAAGCGATTGCCTTTACATTAAGGGTACCAAATAGTCAAAAGACGGGAATTAATGAAAGGGAAGTAGACTGACACTTGAAAAGAAGGTTTGGGCTCATTTTTTCTTTGAGCCATCCTTCCCAATTTGCATCAAGACGTTTAAAAAAAAAACAAAAAAAAAACAACAACCAACTACAACCGTAGTTCATGCCTGTTATCGTCCCCGATACATTTTACCGCTCACTGACTCCACGTGACGCACATATTAAAACATAGCAAAAATGTTTTGGCATCATTGTCTGTTATTGGCAATTGTTTGTGTAATGCAGGGAGGCAGATTATCTAGAGCATTTACAAGCACGCAAAGATTACCTTGGCTTCCCTCTGTGCTGCTATCCATGGTGTTCATCCTGAGTACACTGGGTCTCTGAAGACTGCACTGTGAGACATTACAAACACAATGTGTCTGTCCCTGCATGGGATGTG
Source organism: Pseudorhombus dupliciocellatus (assembly GCA_016785235.1). Taxonomy (NCBI): domain Eukaryota; kingdom Metazoa; phylum Chordata; class Actinopteri; order Pleuronectiformes; family Paralichthyidae; genus Pseudorhombus; species Pseudorhombus dupliciocellatus. The sequence goes on from JAFBJW010000237.1 coordinate 1,246,360, forward strand.
AGTATCCGTGTCACATACACAAGACGTGCCGACACTGACAAAAGGGATATCACCACAAGAGCATTCTCCCTCCAGCGTCTTGTGATCTTTATGTTTACTAGCACTAGCGCACTGCATTTGAAATTCCGATCCGACAACCACAAATTCGCCAACCCCCCCCCCCCCAACCACATCTCCATGCGCTGTTATTCTCCAGGCCGACTGCGTCCACGTCCGACACCGTATCGAGACATCTCTCAATTCAAGCTCTATGATCAGCTTCCTGAGTGCACGGCTGTGAGGGTTGGTGCTGAGTAGCATCCAAGAAAATCCGAACCTCTCCCATTTCTTTCCGGCAAATTTTATGAATAGCCTTGTCTCATTTTCACAGTTCATGTTTGAATCGAAGTGGATTTGCAAGTGTTTGAAACAAACTCTTTGTGTCTGAACATTGTGCGTGGCAACTGCAACAGTAAGCCTTTCTGCCTGACTGAAACCTTTCCTCTCACGACATGTCTAAAAGGCTTCACAGTCATCCATAACTGCAATGTGGCCACTAGTGAAATCTTAGCGTAAGATAACCTTTTACTGCCCAAGATTTTAAGCATATAATAGGATACAAGCACAAAACAAGGGGGTGTTTTATCAATGCAACTGGACTGCTTGCCTGATCAATACTGATCAATACGTTGTGCCAAATACTATTTCTCTCTGCCCCTCATTAGCTTTCCTCTTTCTCTCAACATTTTATTCCTCTGCATGTTGCCGTTTCTCGCCGTTCTGAAAACTCCCTCCTGTGTCCCAGCCCCTGTCTGTGCTCTCCCCCTCTTTCTCCTTCCTCCTGTCTTGTCTTCTCATGGGCGGTGTGTCGGGTGTGCTGCTGGCGGGAGTTATGCACTATAGGTCATAAGGGTATGAAAATATTTTCCCAGGCCGCAGGAGTTCACAAGGCTAAAATGCACAGAAAACACCTGCCTCCAAAACTGTGACACCCACCGAACCAACCAGCAACATTAGTATCAAATTCCCTCTCTAAGAAGAACAAGTAGGATTTAGGAAGGTTTAGACTGTGAACTATGGCCTTTTAAAGGAAAGAGAACGTGTTTTTTTTTCCAGAAGAAGGCAAATCTCGGTTGAATCAATATTCATATGTTGGCTGAACAAACTGAGCTCAAGCCTCAGCCTCTAAACAAAGCATAGAACGGACAGAACGCATAAGATTAGCGAGTGTAAGGTGGGAACTCGTTTGTGACCTCAAGCCGAAACAATGACATCCTTTATGCATATCCTCTTATCTGAAAATGACTAGAATCCATTTCTGTGGAATACAATATGTCATGTCATATGATCTATATGTACTTTATTGTAGCTATTCTAGTTTGTAGTCCAAATGCAGTCCAGCGTTGTCGATACAATGTGAACTATGTTATATTTGTGTGGATGATGAGAGTGCCAACTAAGCCTGATTAAGATTAGCTTCGCGATTTGTTTGTGCATAATGATGACTCATCATCAGCCGGTGGTGTCCATATTTCTGTCATTGATGATTTAGTTTGACAGTAAGAAAATGTAAAGAATATTGGAAGCAATATAGTAGCATGTTGTCCTGTTTTGTGTTTTATGTCTGTTGTATGAACCTTTGAAATTACTAAGATTTTGAATGAATAGGTTTACATGTACTTTTTGTAAGTTATGAAAATGCTGCTATTTGATAAGTAAACTATACAAAAATATTTTAGTTGAAAAAAATGTCTGGTCTGTTTAGAAACATGCTCCACGAGGCTGGAGCATAAAACGAGGTGTATAGAATACTATACAGTATTGGTAAGATAGTAAAAGTAATAATAGACTCCATAGTACAACCTGTGCCAAACTAGACCTCTGCAGCTTCTGAAATTGTAGATGTGCGATCAAATGTTAGATATCAATAACTTGTTTAGAAGTGCTGATCAAGTGCCAATCAAACACTGTCTTTTAAGTTAAGAAAAGATAATCAAATACATTACTTAAGAAAACAAAGGACAAAGAACTTTTTGTGCATTGTTTTATCCCATAGGTACATAGACTAAGAGTTAAAGATTGTGATTTTTATGGATCCATGTTGTTTTACACTCCATGCATCCCTTGTGTGTTTGTTTGACCTGTGGCTTAAGTACTGCTGTTTTCTCACAAATGTCTCTATAGGCCAGCATGGACTAAGCATAACATGTTATAAGCATTCATAACATAACATTAACAATCAAAAATGTGTTTGTGGAGTTAGGTGTTATCTTTTTGCACGTCTTCTATTGCATGGTATCAAAGTAAATTATGGAGGAAAAAAAATTACAAAAATTTGCGAGGTGTTCTCGCGACATTCAGTGACATAAACACTGCATGCAGTCAGATGTAAAGCACTTAAGTTTTTCTCGCCTCATGTTTAAAAAAAAAAAAAAAAGACGTTTTTAAATTTTTTATTTTTTTTTTTTATGTTGTGAGTTGGGAGGGAGCTCATTATTGTCATGTTGGCCCGAAAAAAAAAAAAAAGACACAGAAACACACAGAAACACACACACACGTGCACAGACACAAAAACATCTCAGATCAAATTCTCATCAGTTCATCGAATCCATCTCTCTACGTCATCAGAGAAGATATTTTCAATTCTAGGTACAGTGAGGAGTATTGAAAATGTGAAACAAGCAAACGTGAAAATGTTATCCAGTGCATTGGCTCCTTGTGTTTGTATTTTTCAAGATACCAGACATGCGTTTGTTTTACTAACAGGTTGAACCTCATATAACCTGTCCCATGATATTTGTAGATTTTTTTTTTTTAAGTCACAGCTTGAAAGCCCAGATCTAATCTATGAATGTACCCATTTACACTTTTTTTTTTTTTCTTCTGTCGAATGTTATTGGTCTTCAATGTAAATTCAGGGCAGGAATGTCAAATACATGTAGAGTTAATATCTATGTCAATAACAGATTTCAGCTATAGTCAGGTAGGCCTCCCACGGCCATAGTCATGAACCAGATATGTTTTAACACAACTTCCGATTCGCTGTCAACATTATCTTGTTTGTTTGGTGTTGCATAAATGCACTTTACTGATCAGTGGTCATATTGGCTGTGAAATGAAGCAAACCATGTTGTCTTTCAACAGTTGATCTTTTTTTTTCTTCTTTTTTTTTTTTAAATCCTGCCATTATTTGCTATTAAGATGATGTTAGTTTAATGTATTTATTCCCTAAGCCCGTTGGGTCTCATGAATGCTGAAAAGGGCTGGAGTCTCAGACAAAATCGAAAAGTTGCACCTGTTCCCCCACTTGAAGGCTTCTCCTTCACATTCCCTTCAGCAGAGGTTTGTGTCAATCACTGAGTGCTGTATTCTGAACCAACAAGGTGAAACCATGAGGGATGTGTATGCTTTTGTCTTCTTTGATTTTTTTTTTTTTTTTTTTTCTTTCTTTAATTTAAAGTGGTTTTCATTTCCCCAGTCAAGTGTGATGGAAGCACCGGGGTGGAGGTACTGAGCGATGCAGACTGGACGTCTGGCGGATATAAACTGTCAGATCTGAGAACATAATCGGCCCCGTCCAAACACAGATTGTGTCTGCCACGTCAACATAATGAAAACCACCGAGGAAGCCGACCAGGCTCGGAAAGGCCGTGTAACGTGAATGATATTTCTGTTCCAAACCCCTTTTTGTTGCATTTACTGCTTCCCGCCTGAATGCCAAACGAACTACAACACCATTCCAAAAGTTGTCCCGTTTGTGTTTAATTTCAACTCCAAATGTATTCCGGACGTTCATCCACCTCCACCACCACCACCACCACCTCGAAACCCCAACGGAGCCCGTTCACAAGAAGGCTACGACTGGTTTTAACCACTACAAACTGGCTACAAGGCTGCTTGCTCCTCTCTTAAAACCTCTTCTACCTGAGCGTCACACTCTCAGCCTCCACGATATCACAATTTGTGTTTCATTACAACAAGCACCCGCTACCGTGTCCACTGTTGAAACGGATTAAGGTATTTCTGAGCCCTTTCGTCTGAGAAAATACAGGATTCTTGCCAACCAGACATGAGGCCGTTTTTTTTTTTTTTTTTTTTGTTTTCTTTGTCTTTGACCCTCTGAACCTCCCATGAACATCTAGAGAACTCATGTATGTGTTGGATTTTGCACCACTTTTACTGTCAACGTCTGTGAGGCTGTTCTTTCGTTATCTGGACAATTGTGCAGGGCTGAACGCTTGCTCAAGTGTAAACTGAAGAAAGCATGCCAGTACCTTGCAAACATTTTCACATTGTCATTGTCGATTTTCTTTAGGATGGATTTTTACTTCGTTTTAACCTCTGTTCTTTCCATCTCAGAAAAAAATGGACTGACAGCATAAGATCATATATTCCGACCTAAGCAAAGTGATGTTTTGTTGATTGGGTACATCTCTCTTGGATATTAATGACGGTGGTTCGTTTGTTACTAGGGGAATCTGTGAAAGTCCACAGTGTTAACTACTAAAAAGGGCTTTCTAGGACAGCATTTATATGTCTTTTAAAATGAAAACGTCCTCTGAATACGTTCAGAAATGAGATGAAAATGCCTTCTTGTGCCATTTTAGAAAAAGTGAAAGCTTTTTAATGGCAAATATTTGTCAGCAAGAGTGCCAAATAATTCCATACTGAGCCAAAAGGCTACCAGCCTACATAAATAAATGTTAGATCACAGGAATGGTTACGTCCTGTCTCCACTCCCCTTGAAAAACATCACCCTAATTGTACGACGTTTGAGCTCATGTACTATAATTGTTATGCTGCCAGTCTGTTTTCTGCTTTTGTCAGAGAAACATCTCAGAAGCAGTATATTTTCTAAACGATACACTGTTGATAAAAAGACAGCAGCTACTACGGCGAGAGGGAATGAGAGGATTTTAAAAGTGTCATTGTTTTTATTATTCGTTTATTTGAACATTATTCATTAATAGATTTAACGGTAATGACTATTTAATGTAACTGTAGTACTGTGTTTGTAAAAGAAATTCAGTGAGTTGTGTTTTATGACTCGTGGACTACCAGTGAAGTCAGCATTTCAGTGTTAATAATTGAATTGTTTTTTAAAGATTATTTTTGCGACGGCAACAAAGAGTCATTATAAATGTTCATTTTAACATCACTTGCCTTCTGTTCCTTTTATTCTCCACCTCATCCCCGTGGGCTCCGGAGTTTATGCGATGACAGCCAACATCTTGAACACATTCAATGTTCACATGCACAATCCCCATACAGTGAGGTCTAGTGTTGAAGTGGTGACACGCAGCATAAAACACACACCTGCCTTCATTTGGTGCTTGGACTGGTGCGCTGATAGCAGGGTGATGCTGCATAGCTCATTATGTCGTTCAGCTTAAAACGCTTGTTTAGTCGCAGCAGAGCAGCTGTGACATTGGCCGCAGCCCATCTGCAAACATGAACATTTTGTTTCATTTCATAAAGCATGTGAGGGATAGACACAAATGTTTGTCTCATCTGTGAGAACACAGACAGAGCAAACTGGAAAATTATAGGGCTTTACAGGCTGAGGCCGCTCTGCTATTTTAGGCTTATGGGCCGAGCACTCCGGCACAGTTAGCCGAGTACATGCAAGGAGTCACCTGAGCAAACCCGTGAGGATGATAAAGCCCCCCCCCCCTCGCCATGTCATCGTCTGGGAACCACGACTGATTCATGCAAATCCTTTAATAGATGATTCAATAACCTGATGGTGGAGCAAGTAGAAAAGTAAATGAACATTAGACAGAGTCACTCTTTCTGGATCATGAATATTTCCACTTAATTTCATGGGAATCGTGGTTGCTCACAATTTTTTTTTTTTTGTTATATCAGCCAAATCTGTGGAGCAGCTGACAGACTGATATTAGCCTGCAGTGCGGCTAAAAGAAACAGTATTATTTTCCTTGACAATTTCCTCTGACTGAGCATTGAGACCATTGATGGAAATTTAAATTTTTAAAGAACCTTTTGGTGGAGTGATGCGATGTACAGTTCAAAGCCCAGCAACAAGGTGAATGTAGTACCTTTAATTTAAAGGTAAATCATAAATGAAGTGGATCAAATGAGAGAACAATGAAACCAGTGGGACACTCCCTGACTGCTACAGTACACAATCCCTGTGCTTTAAGACTCATCTCGAAGCTACCACCTAAAATAAAAAAAATAATTTGAAGTCAATACAAATCAAAGTCCCTGAACATGGTGAACTGACAGGGACTTCCATGAGCCTCTGGGCTCACAGCCATCCCTCCTACATTGACTGACCTTGTTCATTATCCAGGAAATATGTTCCTAATCTTCAGAGCTCAGCTGCACAAGCAAGGAACCCGATAGCACATATACACAACTTTAGCCGTGCTGAGAGCCACCTGTAATGCAGTGTTGAAACATCTCATACGGGTGGATCTCAGTGGCTCGTCTCCATATTGTTTGGGCTCAGTCATTTTAAATTAGAGACTAATTCTGACCAAGAGGATGAGATAAGAGTGAATGTATCCATTAGCTGCTAATAAGAAGGTTTGTGAAGGAGAACATTTAGGGACTTTCAAAAGGATCCCACGATCTCTGTATTTAGAAAGCGCTTCCCTCCGCCTGCTCTGAGTTAGTTTCCAGAGCTCAGAGATAAAAGTTTATTGCTAATTTGATTTAGATACCATTGGAAAAACAATTGAATACCACGGATGCTTGTGGAATTCAGCGAGGCAGATGGGTTTGACTGGTGGAGAGCTCGCACGCCGCTTGAATAACAATGATCAGAATGACTAACTTGGCCCAATAATAGAGTATATGCCTGCGTGACTAAGTCACTGGAAATAGCACCCGCCCTGAGGTCACTGGTATTTGGGGATTTAATTGTTTCCAATTTGAATGAATTAACTCTTCTTTGTTATCCTTCACAGAGTATCTCCCTAATGCCATGCCAGAGTAATGCCAGACCTTAAAGCATATTTATGAAATGCATGGTCATTTTCTGTTTTAATACTTTTAAAAACCACACCTTCATCCAAGTTGCACTGAATTAAAGCATGCAGACCAAAAGAAAAGACAACAGATCATCTTACCTGCGTGAAATCATCTCACGATGTCGTCGGCCAATCACGTGTCTCGTGTCCACCTTGAACGGAGGTGTAGAACCCTGCAGTAGTATACATTGAAGACACATTTGGTTCCTTTTGTGAGAGAAGGTAGCAATGGGCTTGAATGATAAAACTGCGTTGTCAAGGTAACAGGTTGTTCTGAAGACTGCAAATATGTTGGATTGGGGATGCTGCTATATGATCTTTCAACCTGCAGCCTCGACAGGAGCTCTGCGTTTCGCTCCCTCCGAGAGGAACAGGTAACTGCAGCTGCAATGTGGCTTGCATTCATAATTCAAAGATATTTAATAGCCGGTCTATCTACATCAATATTATTGGAATTATTCCCTGCAAATCTCATTTGCAAAAGCAAATCTGAGCTGCTGGATACCTCGAGGTGCCACAGTCATTCCTTTCAAATGATGAATGAGGAAAAAGGTGGGGACTGCCAGCGAACAGAGATACACTGAGGCACCCTTTAACATGGCTCCTGATGTAACCATGGATACCTCTATTTCATGGATGGAGTAATTTTAGCTGGAGTGGGACCTGAAGGACAGATATCATTGTTTCTGCAGTGCACATCACACATTAGTGCGTCTTAAATATCAGGGTACAGATGGCTCTAGTTGTACAGTTCATATCTATATATTATATTTTCATAAACAGTATTACATTACATCCAAAGCGACTTAAACAATTAGTGCTTTCAACAAGACATCTCTCATTGTGGTGCTCAGCACAGTGAACCAGTGACATGCTGGATTTTTTTTTTTTTTGGTTTCCTGGAACAAGGGTGCATTCACCGAATCCAGGCAGGTGTCAGTGATCCGGTGTCAGACAGCTCAGGACAGAGAATTTAGCAACCTGGCAAACTGCAGTTTGCCCAGGGTGTGTCAGTGAAATACAGAAATTGCAAAGAATGAGTGAAAACGTCTTAATAAAGATCTCTGTCATAGAGACAGAACCCACAGAGGTGTCTTCAAATTGAAATGCAAATCACAGCATCAGCAGCTATGAGCTAATGTGTTGCATTTGTGAGTCCATTTCTATGTGAGGTGAGAGTTCAGGATGGTAGTACTGAGTGTTTCTGTTGAGGAGCGAGCAGGCGAAGTGTCGGCACTGTCAAGGCAACCATGATAGTACAGACCACAGGGGATTAAGAGGAGATGTAGCTATGATAAAAACAGAGCAGCACCGAGGCGACCTCAGCCAGTTCCTTAAAGCCAAGAAACAAGAGACTGGATTGTCAGTATCAGGGAGTCCAAACACCACCCTGCACAGCTATAGCTCTTCACCAGCTCTTGGCATAGATGAATACAAAATTATTGGAAATGGACAGTGGAGCATCTTACCTGGGAAATTATTCTGATTCAAAATACCTATTCATCAATATTATTTAGGACAATCATAAATCAGAATTACTGTAAAAATAAAGGTGCCAATTTGAGGATCATATATAGTATTTATTAAAAAAAATATATACACTCCTAGACCTCAGAATATATGTAACACTGCAGACAGATATTGACAACACCCAAATAATGATAATATGTGTATTATTGTGCACAAAATAGAGGATTTGCATGAATCTATTTGGCTTGTACCTCAGTGCAGAGGATGCTGCTGCTGGCTCCATCTCAGCGCTGTCAAATGCTCTCTGTCGCCACCTGGTGGCTTTCTTCGCCATTGACGCTGCACATAAGTCACCATCTAATAAAGTGAAATCCTGCAAGGCGGTCACCTGTGCCCTTTGAATGGCTGAGGTCACATCTGGGGAGGAACTGTGCTGAAGTGTGGTTGTTCATGTTCTTATACTCTTCAACCTGTGTTCAATCCCTGATCAGCCTGAGGGGGGAGCTGTTCTGTGGCTTGAGCAGAGCGGTGGCACATGACGAAAGCCAAGATTTCATCCTCGTGCCAGGATTCAGATGATTCACACTCACATATATTCTTGCCAAATCAGTACTTTTAGTAACATGTTCTGTAAGAGCTTAAAAATAGAACACAGCTTACAAGGTTTGGTCTCTGATACATGGTCCTGTAAAGCCTGAACCTAACCCACTTTAGCCTATTCACTGATTTATCTACAAACAATAAATACAGATGTATGGCTTGTTTTGATCTTTCTATTTTTATTAATGAGGAATTGGAGAGAGATAACTTTAAAATGAAATACAAGACAAACACACTGATCTGCACTTCATATTTGACCCTGCAGTCATATCTGCGAATACTTCAGGCTCAAGTACTTTTTCATATTATTCCACATTGTCGGGCTCCCTAGCTAAAATGAAAAAAAAAAAAAAACTTCTCTTCAGTTGTCAGTTTGGCACACTCACTTCTGAGTCTGGGGTAATGGTACTTATGAGATCCAATTATCAGAGAATAGGATTTTGTCAAAATAAATGACAACAGAAATTTTTCTCCCTCTCTCATTAAACTGTGTTTAATTATTCAGCGTGCTGTGCTATCAATTTTAAACATGCCCCAAGTCCACTGGCAAATCTTCTGAGGGATAGTTAGGCTTCTTAACAGCGCTCTAGTTTTTAAACAGACATAAAATATGCTTCTCTAAAGAGATCTTTCATCTATGGATACGGCAGAGTTAAACTGAATGATAGCCTCACGCCTTGTGTGTGGTTCAATGGTTGTCACACTATAGGACCCACGCGGGTTCTTGAAGGGTCCCTCAGGGTCTCAGTTGAAATGCAGATCAGAGTGGCCATGCTATATTAGCAGGATGAGACTGTGACCTCTGTGACCTCTCTCTAATGCTGCCATGTGTACAGTTCGATATCGATGGGACTGAAATGCTGCTTCATCTCTTATCCCTGGTGTAATATCTACCTGGACATCCGCAGGGCATCAGTGTATGATTGCTCCTATGTTCCCACTGGGGACTGCTGTGTTTACTTACACCTTCTGTAAACAGCATGTTACCGGATCTGGAGACCCCGAGGGCTGAGAGCAGAGAAACATGAGGAAAACCTTTCAGTAGTCAACTCTGTATATCTGCATGAGGCTAACTACCATCGCACTCCAGACCACATGGCGGCAGGAACGCGCTTTGCACCACATCACACCCTGCGAGCACAATTAATTCATCAATTGATGATGCGTTCAGGTAGTGTCGCAACAGTCGGAAAAACGGGTTCAGACTTTTAAAAAATGACGTGAACGCCACCTCGATTCTGAAAGATTCTCGGTGAGAGTTGACAAGTTGCCCACATCATCACTTACAACCAGTAGCTGTATATGGCAGCTGTTATTGTAATCTTGTGATATGTTAAGCTTTCGATGGCTGAAATCACCTTTTAGAAAACGTGTTTTTATTATGAACATGCATACGCTTAGTGTATCATCGTGACTTCATACCGTTTTATGGTATGCGATTCATAAATTAATGATGAACATAATTTTTTAATTATCCGATTTGTTATTTTAATTGAATATTAAAGGACGAATCATGCGCGCATTGCGTCTCTGTCTCATTATATACAGTCTAACACATGTTGGTCCACACATATGGAGGTATTCACCATAGACTGCATATAAAGAGGCATTAACAGAGGGTCGGTGGCGGACCCGCCGCCCCATCAGACGCTCCGCACGGGCCTGACAGCTGATGGAAGCCGCGTTCTGACAGCTCGTTCCTGGGTCCTCACTTCCTGGTCGCAGCGTCAGTCCCGGGGCGTGTCGCTGTTGGCCCCCAGCTCTCCTCCTCCTCCTCCTCCTCCTCCTCGGTAGTTCGGTGGTACTTGCTCAGCCTGAAGCCTGCTCCTCTCTGGCCGCCGTCCCCGCACGGTAAATATCCATGTCAGACGTTAGTTGCGAACCTTGCACCGTCTCCTTCACACGCAGCGAGAGATTAGATATGTTGCTCACGTCGCTTCTTCCGAGTTTGACACAGTTGGGCAGACATGGCACCTAGCCATGTCCGTTAGCCCGACGCTAGCTTTGCTAGCGCTGAAGTTCTATGTGAGCTACATGCTAACGGCAGGAGCAGGACATGTTGACTCTGAAACTTTAGCCCTTCCTATAGGATCAGCCGATCACACACTGACACAAGGCCCTCTGTGTTATTTGTGACCACTTCGTGTTCTGCATTAATTGTTTCCATAACAGGAAACATCGTGAGACGGGCTAGTGGGTGTGCCCCCCCAGCTAATTAAATAGACATAACAAGGCATGTCATCGCCTGATCGCCAACAAGCTCCCCCATAGCTGCTCTAGCTAGCTCGCCAAAAACTATACCTGCTAACGTAGCGTTAGCTCGATGGCTACTCATTAAAACCAGTTCCTGTTTTTGAAGGTTGGCACTGATCTTTTCATTGCGATGACTGTGTGTTATTTATATTTTATATGGTGCATACTCTGGCTTTTAAATCGGCACTGTTGTGTTGTAAGCAGAGTTTAACATTGACTTGAATTGTACTTCTGTTCCATTTTGCCTTCACAGTTGGTAGAAGATGTTTTTGGCCAAAAAATTAATCGGTGGCATCATTGATGTTGTGAGGTAAGACTGCACAGAGCACCAGCTCAGACCAAGCACTGTGGTTTGTGTTTTAACTTGCCCCTTCTCGTCTTTTCTAGCAACATCGACCCAGAGCAGTTTTTGCCTTCGGAGCCTGTGAGTAACACACATGACATGACCAGCTCTATCCATCCATCAGAATGTAAATGATGGTTTTATGTCTCTTCCTCACAGCCTGCTCCACGTAGACCACTTGCATATGCAGAGCAGCATGAGAGTGAAGAGGAGAAACAGTTCCGCAGAGTCTTCCAGCAGCTCGCTGGAGATGTGAGTCTGCCTGTTCTTTGGATTTATGCTTTGGTTGTCATTTTTTAATTGCCCAGTTTGCTAAACCACCATGTTTGTCTGTAGAACTTTATGAAGTCTTCACTGTTCAATATTTGTCATGCAGGACATGGAAGTGAGCCCAACTGAGCTCATGAACATCCTGAATAAAATCATTGGAAAACGTAAGACATGCTTTTACTTGACTCTGAACCAGCCCTGTGTGTAGTTAGTATAAGTTTGCATGGTCTGTCTATTAATGTGTCGGCCACTTTACATGATCTCTGTGTACGTATACATACATAATGGTGAATGCTTGTTTTGTATTTCAGATGGAGATCTGAGGACAGATGGTTTCAGCATAGAGTCTTGCAGGAGCATGGTGGCAGTTATGGATGTATCCTTTCTGTCATGAGCAGGTTTTACTTGTTCAGTTGTACGCCCCACACTGAGGTGAGGACAGCGCAGTAGAAATAGATCTGACACATAAATTGCAATTGAATACAATTTACCGCATGTATTTAACCATGTAATATGTGAGGCACTTTGTTTAGAAAAATGCTATACAAGTTGTCATTAAATATACAGAACTGAAAAAAAAAATACATCGACATGGGGTTGGAAAATAAAGAGCTCTCTTGACTCACCACATTCCATCACACCCCACAGCTCATTAAGGCTGGGGACACATAGAAATGTCAAGGGAAGTAACTGACAGATTTTAACAGCTGGGCCAGGTCTGCATTCATTTACACCTGTCGTGCTGCATAGTTGGGGTTTAATGACCTTCAAGTGTGTTCAGGTTCGACGAGTAGATCTCCTTAGGTGCATTGCACTAAAACCAAGGGGCCCTGCAGTAAGAGCTTTGACATCATGACTTTGGAAACCGAGGCTCCACGGCTCTGTATTGTAAGATTTTTACTATCCCAACCAACATGAATACTATCTTGAAAACTGTGTGAAACTAAATGGAAGTTATGTATTCTCTGTCATATGTAGTACATTAACAAGTGAGACAACTAGTTGACATCGATTCCCTGCTGCGTGGGAGGGAATACCACAAGGAAGGCATATAAAAATACTCCTTGGGCAAATACACCACGCCCACAAGGAAAGTAGTAGCTGATCAAAACTGGGGAGACTATTTTGTTGTCCTTAATCTATTTTCAGAGTGACAGCACGGGGAAACTGGGCTTTCATGAGTTCAAACACCTCTGGAACAACATAAAGAAGTGGCAGGCGAGTACAGCAGGGTTTTTTGGAGGCGGGGTGGGGTGGGTGGGGGGGGTTACTGAGCGGCTGCTCAGTGGCATTCCTGTGGTGGATTGTCTTGTGAAACAGTGAGCACAGATAAAGCTGCAGTGTAGAGTATACAATCAGCTGTCGATTGAAGTAAAATAACTTCCATGTTGGTGTACTGTGTTTTATGTTCACTTGAATCTGTTAACCCATGGACACATTGAACTGAAAATGAGAAAATGAAGTGGGAAACAACTTATTCTTCAGTGACAGTTGCAATAAGATGTCCAGCTGATGATACTTCAGTGTGTAGAATTTAGTGACACAGTGAAAACATTACTATTATAGTCCCTTTCACTTTCACTATTCAGTTCAGCTACCATATTGGCAGCTATTAGCTTTGTAGGAAAGTAACTGTAATTGTTTTCTACTGGTTGTCTTTGAATGCAGAAACTCAGTTTAAAAGGAAACATTTTGGATGCAAATGATGTTTTAAATTCTTTATCTGCTCTTATTTAGGGAGTGTATAAGACCTATGACACAGATGGATCTGGTGTCATTGGTGCAGATGAACTGCCCAATGCTTTCCGAGCTGCAGGTGAGTCTTTATTGTAAAGATACCACTTTGACAAATGTCTGTGCATGTTTTCAACTATATATCAGATTCAAGTAGTTGTTTCAAATGACTTTATTTGGCCAGATACGAGAGTTTTCATCGCAAAATTTTATAAATGTAAAATGGGAAGAGCTTTACCTTTTGGGTTGTTCATCTGTCTGACAGTCGGTTCATCTGTTCATCTCTATCAGGGTTCCCCCTCAGTGACCAGCTGTTCGAGATGCTAATTCGCAGATACAGTGATGAAAATGGGAACATGGATTTTGATAACTACATCGGCTGCCTCGTGAGGCTGGACGCCATGTGCCGTAAGTTTCTGAAATCAGCGGATGTCTTTATTTGCTGGTCAGCTTTATCTGTGTGACTGCCATGGGACTTAATCTCATGAACTGAAGATATGGTAATATCTGTTCTTTTTTAGGTGCCTTCAAAACCCTGGATAAAGATAACAATGGGACTATCAAAGTCAATGTCCAGGAGGTAAAGCCATCTCAGATATTGTACAGTTTAGTGGAATTCAGATTGGCTGTTATTAGGGCAGGAAATAGCTGATCCTCTCTGCTCTTGTTTCTTTTCAGTGGCTTCAGTTGACCATGTACTCTTGAGTCCAGATGACGTCTCCTGCTTGTCATACGGAACCACTTTATTTTTCGACACAGTACAATTCTCAACTATCCTTACAACTTCCTGTAATAATTGAGCAAATCCCTCGTGCATGCTGATTTATTTTCAAAGTTAATGCAATGAGTGTAGGGGAGGTACAAAGGTATCCCTCACTGAACACTCAAGACAGGTTTAACACCTAAATATGTCTGGCCAACATCAAGATACGCAATTATGAAAAGATTGTCAAATATGGAATCTCTCATTCTAATGTAACTGGGGCTGCTTTTACACACATGGGTTAAGGAACATTCACAGCCTTTGTCAATGCACTGGCAGCTGCTGAAAAACAGGAAAAGCTATGGCACTCATCACTCTCATAAATCTTCAAGTTACACTTGAGGAGGCAGATATCTCTTTAGGCGCTGCACACCTGGTTGGCCATGCTTTGCAGGGGCCATGTCAATGAGCTTCACCTATTTTTCTTCATTGGTTCATAGCTGTGGGTATACAGAGACTACAGGTTGGATATCGCAATCTATCTACCGTTAGCGCCTGTTAGGGCAGGAAAGTGAGGATATTTTTAATATATGGAAATTATTAACCTTATAAAAGCTCCACGACACCTCCTGCTGTAGACAAACCAGTTTCCTGCATGATGGAAGGCTCGACACACCCACAGGTGTTGTCAGCCACTGTGCTGGAGGTAAAGCTCTGTGCAAGCTGAACTTGGCTGATGATGATCAACACAGATGTTTCACATGGCTGTGATGTCAAATTATGCATGAATTGCCTCTCTTAGTTCTTGGTTGAGCGCATTAACAGTCTCGGTGAAACCAGGCCCAATGCTACTGAATGTGAGATACTTCGCTAAAACCCAAGAGTCTGCAAATTCAAGTGAAGGGAAGAAAGGGTATGAATCATGGTTTGTCTGCGTGTCACAACCAGATATTTGGTTTGGTTATCCTTTACTGTGCACCAGTTACACTGATGCTTTCTACAGCCAGTGGCCCAAACAAAGAATTCCCCTCTAAATCCCAAATGTTCTTTCAAGTGACCTAATATTAAGGGCTGTGTGCTAATATATAGAGATATATTTCAGTATACCCACATCTGTATCTTCTCTGTAACAATCATGTACATTAACATCATGGGAGAAATGTTGTGTTGATATTTTTGCTTTGGAATATTGATGCTGGCGGTGCAACTTTGCAATAGCATTCTGTTTCTGTGTGTCCTCACTTCCTGGTCACATTATCTCTTCTCACTGTGCCTGCGCCATATAATGCCAGCGTTGCGTGTGGATTCTTCATATATAACAGATGTGTATGCCACTTGAAAGGATGGGTTGCACAATGTTTTTTTACCATGCAGTTGAAGGTCATTCACCTGTTAGTGAATATGTTTGGTAAAACACATATGTGGCCTATTTGGAATAAATGGTAGCTGAAATGTGCTTGGTGTTTCTGACTAAGAATTGGAACCAACTCACATTCTCACTTTCTGATCTCTATAGATGTCAAGAGCACTTACTCAGGAAAGGCAAGGTAATTTCAGAGTACTCGTGCACAGCTAGTAAACCTTGATGACAAAGTAGACCTGCGTGCAGGTATGAATGGGGTCCAAGCAGCGTGGTTGGGGTATGGTGCAAGGCCTCCCATGGGCATTTTGCTGCTGTGTCAAGTTTTAGCAGGTTTAGAGTTCTAAATAAGATAACTAGCTGCAAAATGAGACAACAGTGAGATCTGTAGGTATATTTGGTGTAGTACAAAAATATAATGGGCCTAAATGTGCATGGGCAGGTGAATTAGATTCTGGAGGATGCATGAAATGACTGAGATGGGTGGAAAGTGAAGAAAGGGCATAGGTAATTGCCCCTGCGTGGCCCTGTGTTGCCAGCTTATCAGTGCAGGAGGTTGACTCATAAAAGGGGGACACCCCTGAGCGATCGCCTTCTTGCTGCCAGGGAGCGGTTGCGTCATTTCCGGGCGTCCCCCTCGTCCGCTTCCGGGTCGTAGCGAGTAGGCTGTCTGCAGCAGCTGCAGCTCTCTGCCCCCGTCCAGCACCGACTCCGTTTGTACGTCTTAAAGAGGCTCGTTCGGGTGCTGTCGTGTTATAGCCCCACAAGCTGCTCACCGTTGCCCGCTGCGAATGGTGTCATTCAGGTCTGCCTGACCGGTAAGTGTGCTAGTGGTCTTAGCTCCCTCCTCCAGCCACGAGCGACCAACCTTTGCTATTTATGCACCAGGGCTAAGGTAGCGGTGACGCGACCGACACGGCACCAGCTGCTGCTTTCACTGCTGCTTCCCTTGCTCTGCTTCCCTTGCTCTGCTTCGCCTGCGGTGGTTGGCGAACGCTGGGTTCAGGCTGCCGCTCGCTGCTGCTGAGCTCAGCTCACCGGTTCCCGCGGAGCTCCGCATCTGACATCCGTCAGCCCTGATTGTGTTTCCAAGTCTCCCCTGTGATCCCCCTTTTTTTAAGTGCTAGAATTTTAAAGAATAAATTATCAATAAAGATTATTTTTATTTGTGCTGGAATCACTGTCTCTGCCTCTCGTGATTTGCACCTGTGTGTGCGCCCTTCTCAGGTGTGGCGATTAGCCCCTAAATTCTCTAGGTGAATGGAATCTTAGTTAAATAATTCATTTCATTTGGACCTTATCACTCGCTCGTGTCGCCACATTCGCAAAGTATGCTCTCTAAATGTGTTTCTATGTGAGTACTTTCTCTATGTGTACGTATGAAGTACATGTACAGGAAAGTTGGTATTGATGTTTTGGTACAGGACATGAAATCCTGTTTTGTAGCGTCTTGTCAATATTGCTATAGTTTTCTAAGTCCTGTACTAATTTAGGTGAATGCAAAAATTGAAGCTTTTTATACATGTTTTAAATAAGCCAAAATAAATGTGTTTGTAGTCATATTTTCTACAGATGGATGAAGCAAAAGGCAGTCAATGGGTTGTTTGTTCCTTTGTGATTTTGTTTTAGATGCCGCGTGGTAAGGGATATCGGCGCATTCGGGTAGCTAAGAGGGATGTGGACATTGTCGATAAGGAAGAGGAAGAGACCATTTGTCCACGTAAGTACAGTGTTGTTGAATGGATTTTAATAACAGAAGTTGTATTTGTTTGAAAATTTTGAACTGATATTGTTAGTTTATATTGAAAAAGAAGTAGATGCTGTTTTATAGGGCGTGGTACCGGGCAGCGTCAGAGAGTGCGGAGGTGGCCTACCTCTGAGATTACTGGACGCAGTCGCAAGTTGGTTCTTCCAGCTGAGTCTCCAACCAAGAAGGTATTGTTGTCAAATGTTTTAATGGAATGTTTATCGTGTGAAGTGTTTGGGTTGAATTTTATTGTGTGTGTTATTTCTTGCAGTTTGTATTGGTTGTGGGGGACTCTCATTTGCGATCCATTGTAGATGGTTTTGTGCAAATGCCAGAGGGATGCATTTCCTTTGGGATGATGTGTACACATGGGGCTTCTGCTGCTGAGTTGACCACTGAGTTGGCCAATGTTGCTGTGACAATGACACCTGAGGCAGTGCTTCTTGTGGCCCCCAGCAACAACATGTCATCCAACAGACCTCTCAGTGAGGCAGCAGCAGATTTTCAGAAGTTGGTGTTTTGTGCCTGCAGTCGTTGGTCAAAGGTATGGTATTTTTACTTTGCTTGTTATTAGTACATTAAAGGTGTGTTGGATAGTTTTGTAAGAAATTGTGTGATACAATCAAAAGTGTCAGAGATTGAGACATGTGTTATTGTTGTGCCCAGGTTGTTGTCCTTGACTTTCCACCACAATTGAACATTGATGTGGCTCGACAAGATTTGTTTCGACAAGAGTATAAATGCATATCAGCACGAATGGGTATGTAATGTGTTGTGTGGTTTCATGTAGAGAACTGTGTGGAAGATGTTGTTGAGAATGTTTTTAGTAATTTATGTATTTGTGAAGTTGGTATGTGTATTTGTGGTTAATAAGGTCTTATGAACATTTTAGGGGTGAACTACTTCTCTATTGCTGAGCGTTTCCCTTTGCATCGCCTGGACTTGTGGGGCAGAGATGGAGTAAGTTTTATTTATGAGTTTTTTCATGTGTAAGTTAATGCAGGCATGATTGTGGCGATGAATCTGATCATGTGTGATATTGATATGAATGTATTCATGGGTAATGTATGGTTGTTGTTACAGGTCCATTTGAGTGACAATGAGGGAATGCAGATTCTTGCACAGTTGATATGGGAAGCTGCATATGTTGAGCTGGAGACAAGATCAACAGAGCCACAGATGTCTCCAAGAACGTCACCTTCAGTTGACAGACCCTTTCCAAGAGTGGTGGTTAAAGGAGAAGAGATTGAGTCTTGGTCAAGGAATCCATATGATTGGAATGTTGTGGGACGACATAAGACGGTACAGCATGATGCAATTGATGCTTAGTTTGTGGATTATTTTGTAATGTGTGATCACAATACACCTATATAGGTGTAATAGATAGTATGTTAATGGACTGGTTGTATGTAAAGTGACAGTTTGTTTTTGTTACATAGATGAATTGTGAGGCCTCTGATGTCATGAATCCTATACAATTCAGCAGTTCAGTGTTGGAGTCAATGGACCAAATTGTTCCCGCTGATCTTTCCAGTCCTGTGCATGCTATTGAACCAAAAGACAAGAAGGTGTGTTGGTTATTACATCGTAGCTGCAGTCAGGATAGATATTGTAATTGAAAGACAATCCTTTGTATAATGTTTGTCTGTGATCTATTGTGCCATTAGATACCAGATGTACGGCATTACCAGACCCGTGGGAAGGCCAAAAGGGAGTCGTCAGCTCAGCAGGTATGTGGTTTGGTAGCAACTTTTAGAGGGATATAAATTTGTGTTAGGTATTGAACAGTTATAAAAAAGGAATGTAACAATGTGTGTGCTTGTGTGTATTTGCATGTAGTCGATGTAACGTTGTATTATTTTGGTGTTTAGATACCCATGACGACCTCCCAGAAGAGGGTTTGCACCAACAGGAGGAAGGCTGCTCCACAAGAGGTTCCTCCATGTTACTTAAATGTTGTTTTGTGTAAACATTTTAGAATATTGTCATATGTTACAGTTGAGTTGATGCACACAAGCATGTATTTGGTGTAAATGTCATTGAAGTAACTGTAGTTTTACAATGTGAATATGCAGAAAGAAGTACTATCTGTGGCAGTGACTGAGGTGATACAACCAAGTAGCCAAGAGAAGTTGGGGTATTATAATATGGTGGAATGTACATCGGAGGTAAGTTGTACATGTAAGGGAAACATTTGAGATAAGTGTGCAATTATCATACAGTATGTAACAATGTATTTATCTTTTTGTGTAGAAGGAGGATGAGATGTTGCAGGAAAGCTGTTCCCCAACTCCAAGGAAAGATGCTGATGAGCAGGTTTGTTAATGTTGTTGGCTTATTGTTGTATTAGCATTGCAAGTAGTTAGATTGCTATCATAAAAGTAAGAAACATCAGGTACACATAAAGTAATTTATAGTATTTATATGTATTGTGTGCAAGAGTGTTTTATAGACATGTTGTGGACCAGAACTCATGTGAACATGTTGCATCTATTCAGTGGAATAGCAATGAATTTAAAAGTACACATGTGTAACAGAAAGTGTTTTTTGTCATGCAGCCCTGTGACGTGGACAACTGCATAGCGGTTGGCAGTCTGGACAAAGGCGATGCTGTAAGTGTTACTGTAATGACTGCTGAGTTCATTTCTTTTGCGAGGGGCTCTTGTCACCAAGGTGACGAACGCTTTGGTCTAAATAGTGGTAAACAATGTGCGACAAATAGTATCACAGCTGTGATGCTGAATGCGTTGAAGAGTGTGTCTAGTCTTGCCAGTCTTTAATAAAGACCCCTTTGTTTTACCTGCACCTAACTGAGTCTGTGTCGCTCTCCTTGGTCCTGATCCCCAATAATCCTTTTGTTTACCTCCCATCCACCCCTGGAGTACACCAGTACACCAGGAGTAAAGTTATTTAAAAAGAACTTGTCTGCCATTATTCATGAATTTAACAACATATCTGGGGCAAAGTGATCATGGGTGACTTTAATGAAAATGCACTAATGTCCATCTCCATTGTAGACTATGAGAGAACATGGTTACACTCAAGTTGTCACTACAGCAACCACAGAAAATAACACTCTCATAGATCATGTTTACCTAAAAGACACTGATCCAAGCACAGCAAAAATCAAAATCTTGTCAACATATTACAGCTACCATGAATGTGTATTTATGGAATTTCTATGAGGTACTTGGATCAACAATTCCTTGGAAATGTGTCCCATTATTTGGTGTTTGTTTTGTTAATGCTGTAGACGTGACTAACCTTGTAATGTGTCTTGTCCTGTCTTACAGCAACCCACTCGTGGTCTGTACCTTGACGTGGTGAGTGGGCTTTCAACTAAACAGGCCTTTGATCTTAAAACGAGGAATCTATCAGAGTTATTAATATATCTGTGTAGAAAATAGTTGTCATTTTGGGGTATATGGCAATTAAGGGGTATGGTTGCAAGTCGTCCCATGCAAGTCGTCCCATGGGCATTTTGCTGCTGTGTCAAGTTTTAACAGGTTTAGAGTTCTAAATAAGATAACTAGCTGTGAAATGAGACAACAGTGAGACTTGTAGGTTAATTTGATGTAGTAAAATATAATAGGCTTAAATGTGCATGGGCAGGTGAATTAGAATCTGGGGGGTGTATGAAATGTGTGTATGATTGTTGTCAGATTAGTTGCTCCAACAAAGAAAGAAGGGGCATAATAGAATTGATGCATCTCCTTTTTTGTACAGTGATAAGACAAACATGTGCTGGTACAGTCAAACCTTCCCAAAAAAGTAATAAAACAGAAAAACGGATAAATCCCAAATTTGGTGTGGTCACTCATTACCATGTCCAGACTTAGTGTATGAAGTTTGGTGTCAATGCAAATAAGCATATATGAGGTGACTTCCTTTTTGAGAGAGGGGTGAAGGAATTTGATTGGCTGTAACAAACAATTATAAAATATTGAAATGAGTGAAATACTTCTTTTCAGCCTTGGTCTGAAGATGATCTGTGTGCATTTTCATCCATATTCCTCAAAAATTGTGGACAGGCTACCCATTTGAAGGTTAAGCACTTAATGAAATGTAGAAAAAAATAATAATTTGGCAGAAATGGTGCCCTGCTCTGACAGGAAACCTGAGATAAAATCACACTTTGCACAACGTGCAAATTGCCAGTGCTGGAAAATGACAAATACCAAACTCATCTCAGTCGGTGAGAGTTCCCATAAAGCCAGCAAGCGATACCGGATGTTAGATTTGCTCCTTCAAAATAAAACAGTGTCGCGCCAAACACGGCATCTTAATTACTAAAATGATGCAGTCGACGCGGTCATTGATGGATACGTTACACTTCCAAACAATAGTTGCATATCATATATGTAGTAGCTGGTGTCACGTGAAAGTTGTGTCCGTCGGCGATATTTTCGCTACGCGACCAAGTAAAACACGCTGCCTTCCTAAAGCTAACCGGATATATTTTGTTTAGCGTTAGCTTCACGTTGGTTAGCTTGACGGTAGCTTTCCCGGCGATAAGGACGTTAATCTTCACATTTTGGGACCAATTCTCGTCGTCTTTGTCCTGTGGCATGTCCAGCATCTCGTTGGACGTCTCAGCCACCGCCGCACACCCTTCTCCAGCGTGGTTACGACTACTAGCCGCGGCATTAGCCATTTGTGACTGGTATGTAGCGTTAGCTAACGTCCTGCTGCAGGGAGAGCTAACCCTCTGTTAGCTGGAATGTCCAGTTCCATTCAACACAGCCTCAAACCGGAATCTTTCCGTGTGTGACAAGGTTTAAAGGGCTGCCGATTGTTCAAATTAACGGAACAACGTCGGGAAATGCATCAACTGAGTCAACGAATGGTGTCCAGATGTAGCTAGCTATCAGGCTATCGCATGTGTGGTCATAACTATAGCATCGCCCATTGTTCATTCAGTCGTCAGTGCCAGTGCTAAGTGTTAGAATGACACTAAACCTATGTATCTGCTGAGCTCCAGGAGAACACTGAGGCTTGTGTTAGTAACACTGAGAAATCGTTAATAATATTGGTTCATTATTATTTAGTTAACTATCCTTCAACGCCGTTTATTGCTCAGCTGCTGAGGGTGAGCCAGTGTCTCAGTGCATTAAAGATAATCTTCACTGCTTCTCAGTCCCAAAGATCAACTGCATAGTTGACTTCATTCAAAATGTCTTCTTTGTTGTGACTGTGTTCTTAATGGGACCCCTGGCCCTCTGACAGACGGAGCACAGAGGAGACTGCGAGGCAGCCGCCGACTGTGTGTGGACGATGTCTTCTTCAGCCTCATCATTGTACTTCAGCCAAGACAGTGTGACCCGCTTCAAGAAGAGAAAAGCCCGCTTCTCATTCAGCGAGGTCCACATACTGTTGGATGAAGTGAGGAAGCATCGGATGGTGGTGGTGGGTATGTGTCATGTCTAGCTGACCAGTGATTTCATCTTTAAAACAGTTGTGGCATGCTTTATATATAAAGATGAAATGTTGACATGAGCTCTTTCTTTTTTTTCCCCCTCCAAAGGCAAATTCAATCGAGGTGTACCAACAGACGTGAAGAAGCACACGTGGGCAGAGATTACGGCACGTGTCAATGAGATCGGGGAGTGTCAGCGTGAAGTCATCGAGGTCATCAAGAAATGGTCCGACCTCAAGTGTGACACCAAGCGGAAAGTGGCTGCCATGCGATCGGGGACAGTGCCCAACAGGGGCCTCAACTCGCGTCTTTCCAGAGACCTCAACCAGACGGAGAAAATAGTGCTTCAGATCCTGGAGATGGACGAGGAGGACCAGAACATGGGGGACTTTGGCCCTCTGGGAGATGACGATGTGCCAGAGGAGGAGGAAGAAATGGAAGAGGAGGATATGATGGGAATGCAGAACTCCCCTAATGGCGCATTGGACATGTCATCTATGCCTCCACCAGCCTCTTACTCCGTCAGTGGACTTGCACAGTCAGGTAGCAAAGACGGATCATTTTGTCCAAAGGTTAAACACCACTGATAGTTGATAGTTTCTACTTAAAATCACAGAATTATCAACCTTTCTTATCATAAGCAGCGTACATTAGAATAACATTTCATTTCTGTTCCCTCCATTTCTTTGAATGTTGCAGGAGACTCGTCACAACCTTCCTTCGATGTTCAGTATGAAATACCTGCCACGGAAGGTGAGCTGTTCATTTTCTGACACATGAAGGCCCTGAATTTTTACAGCATGTTTTATTAATGACAACTTACTGATAAGCCCTTTTTCTCTGACTCCAGACACTGAAGCTGCATTCGCAGACTCGGACGACGACCAAAGGGATGACGTGCTACCTTCCACTCAGGTGGCAAAATCAACAGAGGACCATCTAGGAAACAATGGCATCGAGAAACAAGGACGACCTCTGTCGCCCTCCGGACCTTCGTCCTCAACAGGCACCCCTTTGCTGCCGGGCCCCCCCCCACAGAACACGAGGGACAACATCTTGCACAGTGCATCGCTGAGCCTTCAAGAGCAACACGCCACTAACATCCTTCTGGAGACGGTTTCACGCTCCCTGGAGCTCCTGTCTGAGTCGGTGCAGCAGCTGGCGGAGACTCAGCAGGAGTTTGTGCGGGAGTCGCTGCAGCTGCAGCGGGAGACGGTGCAGGTTCTGAGAGACTTCACAGGTGGAGCCATTGCACTCATGCATGACAAACTGAACGGGCGGCCAGCGTTATAGCAATAGACGGTCAAAGTTGTAAAGTTGTATCACTGACTTCATACATGGCCTTCAGGCACAGGATTTTTTTTAAAATTCCTCTGGACTTCCATTGTTGATTACTGTCATTTTTGGTAATCTGCAACAGATTTTCCTTGGCTATATTTTAAAACGGAATTCATAGAGAGGTATTGATGGCGTTGCCGTCTCCGTGGTTACATGAAAAGGATCGGGTGTTAGTCATAAAAAATATGGTGTGGAGGAATTAATTTTATTTTATTATTTTTTTTGCTACTGAAAGTGAAACTCCTTCCACTTGCATTGTAAAACACTTTTTAGCCACTTTTAAAGCCTTTATCTTGTTTTAATGTTAGGATTCAAAGAATGAGTCTAATTATGAGACGTCAGTTCAATCCACATGTGTGTCCTTAAGTTGTAGCTCTCTCTTGCATCAGTGTCTGGAGATAATCACGTGTACTGTAATGGTAAGTGGATTTCTGCACCTGACCATTATATGGTCCATTTCTCAAAAGGCTCAACAAGGTGTGTTATATAGTTGGAAAATACCTGTAACTGAATACTTTGTGATTGTCTGAGGTAGTTTTTTTTTTTACATGACAAACATAAACACTTGAATAGAAAGATAAGTAATTTCTTTTAAAACATGGAATAAACTTATCATGCATTTAAACAGACCAGAAGTCAGACATAATTCAGATGTCAAACCACTAATACAGATGCCCCTGAATGGTTGATGATAAAAACCTCAAGCACAGCTGAAGGTGGGACATTGAACATTTGACTGTTTAAATAAACACTTGAGAGGAACCTTAATAAAGTGTTAGAAAAATGCTACTGGACCTCAAAGGAAAAAAGCAAATGCCGTTCAATGTGTTTTCATTGTCATCAAATACCACTGGAAGACCAAAAACTAGTAAACCAAAGTACTGTCTGTGTGCTGTGTCCTCTGCTGTGTCCCTTTAGTCCCATTCATTGCTGTCTACTGTTAAAACACATCCATGAGCCACACTGTTGCCCCGGGTCACATGTCCCTTTACATGCTGTAAATATTCACTGTATCGACAAGTGTGTATTAATCCACTGTTGAAAATAGACCCCAGTAGGTTTGTAGTGTTCTTACAGAAGCATTAAGGACGTTTCACAGCAGGGTCGGGGCGAGTTAAGGGGACAGTGCCATATAAGGCTTCTGGAAATCTGAAAGTTGAGAGGCAATATATTGGTTTTAGTCTTCTTGTGATATTACAGCTTTATTACCATCCTTTCCTAAAACACCTCCTGCAGTACACTAACTGTGCAGTAGGGGGCTGTGCTGCACAGTCTGAGAGCGAGTAAACAATGTACAGGAACTGTCCCAGTGTGTCTCTGGTGTGTCCTCCATGTCCAGAGTGATAAACAGCCAGAACCAGATTGAGACGAGATTGCACGAGTCATGTTTAGTTGTTCAGGTGTCATGAATCGTGCGTTTGTCTGAACGAAGAGCTTAATTTCCTTCTATCAAATATTTCATGAGTATTTTAAATAGTAAAACTGTTGGTTTGTTTTGCATGGTTTTCTTTAGGTTGCCTTTATTCACCAAAGTAAGAGGCCGGCTGCTTCTTCAGTGAAAATCATGTGTGTTGTGACTGTACTATGCAACACTTACTCACAGATACAGCTCATTCAAACATTAGAACTATAGGAAAAACAATACACATGTATCATTAAGCAATTTTAAAGTGTACTTCAACCTCATACTGAACAAAATAAGTTATCTGTGCTATTCCAGTATGTGCAGTATTCATTTTGCTCTGTATCATAAATCTTTGAAATTTCCAACATCCTGCTCCATTTTAATGTAACAATGCAGCGGAGGACAGCGGGTTACCGTTCTGTAGACTGCGATTAAATAATGGCCCAAGTACACACACACACACAGACTGAGGGAGAGTTAACTCGAGCTGCATTGTTCTGCCGCAGCCCCCTCTGCTCTGCAGCCTCCGTTGGTTAAACAGCTGCCGGGGCAGGTCTGGCTGCTGCAGCAGGGAGGGGTGCAGGGGCGGGATGCAGCAGGAGTTCAACAGTCTGCCCGGGCTTCCTCCATAGCTGGAAGGCAGGGGGCAGCATTAGTGTCTGGCCGGGGGGGCTTGGGTCCTGAATAGCCAGCTGTATTCACATTGTGTGCCGGCCTTTTTACCTTTGGTTCTTTATGGAGCCCTTAAACCTGAGAATTAAGCCTTTCTGAAAGACCATTATTCACTTTGAATGCCTATAAAACTGTATTCTGCTCTTTTCCATCTCTTTGGAATAAAATACGACTTTGTCTAATGTACTTAGAAAGGGAATATTTACACTCAGAGCGTTCCTGATTTAATTCAGTTAATAAATGCCTTAGCAGACTGCATCTGTCTGTCCTATTCCAGACTTGAATCCAAACAAATAAGAAATGTGCAGGATTAAAAATACACTCTACCTCAGATAACACACACCAGAATAAAATCAGTATTAATATGATGACGTGTTTTTCTCTGTAATGTTACTGTTTAGAGGTTGACTTAGCAAAATAATTCTACTAACTACTGTTTTTATTTTTTAGGTTCTTTCTCCAAACATCAACTTCTTAAAAACTGTTGACGACATCTGGCCAAAAGAGACACGGACTGAAAACCACAATAAAAAAAGAGAAAAAAAATCTATCTATCGATCTGTCCCAGTGCAAATCTATATGTACGTTTCCTCCCCCTTTCTATTGCCCCAGTTGACCCCTGTGCTCCTTCCCTTTCTTCAGTTTGAACCCCCACCTGTTCTCATTCCCTCGCTCCTCCCAGCTCCCGCTTTCATCTCCCATCTGCCACTGAAGCTGCTGCAGGAGCCGGGGGCCGGCGGAGGAAAGGTTGGACTGAGGGACGGCGGATCTGTCTCGCTGCTTGGATGAGATTAAATTATTGTCACGGCCACATTTGTGCCCCAACAAACAGAGGAACCACACATCTGCTGCTAATCCAAACAGTTCAGCTCGATCCACTTCATCACATGTGTTGTTTCAGGGAGCATCCGCGGAGATTTGTGTGATGACTGAGTCACGGATTTTATTTGCTCCATATGCCCATAGGGCAATGATCCCGTTTTTGTTTGTTAATCCACCAGCTTGTAAACAACCAGTGGAGAGTCTGTTTGTGTGTCGGTGGGTCCATGCTGACTGTAGATCATGACACATTAAACTGCATTTCTAACTGTGTATTTTATAGTTCTATGCACAGAGGAAACACTTTCCCATGTCCCTCAAGAACTGTAGAACCAAATCCAGGGTTTTTACTTTCAACGTGGATCTCGACGACTTTCAGTCACGCACGTTTAGAGAACTGATGGCTTGATTGAATGAAGGGGTGGTCTGGGCCATCGCAGAGGTGTTCTTATACTCTCACACATGACTGTTTATGCCACTGTATACCATGTGAGGTATAGAACGCATGTGACATTGTGGCAGGAAGTGCAGCTGTGCCTTTCCTCCTCAGTAAGGGGAGGGGCTGGTGGAAAATTAAGAACACCTGAGAGCTGGGGAATGAGTGATCCAGACAAAGACAGCATGGAGGA
This sequence comes from Pseudorhombus dupliciocellatus, assembly GCA_016785235.1. NCBI lineage: Eukaryota > Metazoa > Chordata > Actinopteri > Pleuronectiformes > Paralichthyidae > Pseudorhombus > Pseudorhombus dupliciocellatus. The sequence goes on from JAFBJW010000237.1 coordinate 1,274,096, forward strand.
AGTGGGACTAAACCGGAGAAAACACCTAATATGAGTTCTACCTGCCCGGAGGACTGAAAGCAACCCCGGACGGTGTGCCAGGTCAAGCAGATGTGGCTCCAGCTACAACTGGCTGAACAACATCCTGATAAGTGGTCTCTGCCTTCTCCCCTCACAGCCACTGTCTTCAACTTTCCACCCTATAAACTGGCTTGTGATCTTTTGTCGCTAGGGCCGTTAGCCAGCTGGACTCTGAATTTTGTTCATTGTTGCCTTGTGCTCTGGTCTGGATGTTCCCTTTACAGGGATCTGTTTTCATCTGCACGTCTGTACATCAGTGTCTGGCTGACTCTGCAGATACCCCCCTCTCTCAAGATCAGGTTACAGAGGGCCAGGCCAAAGAACACTCAGAGACTTTCCATCTCACTCAGACGCTCAGCCAGAGAGACGCAGACTTCAACCTGTTTGGGTTTTTAACATATTAGGCGTTAAAATGGGGAGGGAGGAAGAGATATGGAGAGGCTCTTGCACCTTCTGGTCTCTGTGATGCATCAAGTGTACATCAAGCATTACAATATTTCCTGATGTTTTTAACGTGTGTCAACATTTAAAGTATTTAATGGACATGTGTAATGGAAGACTTACTGCCAGTCATGGTTGGATCTGGGGAAAAAAACTTGAATCTTGCCACTGCAGCAGGTGGCTGTGTTTCAGGGGTTCGATCCCTTCCTCCTGCTGATCACAACAAGAAAAACACATCATTTATGAATAAAGCCCGTTAGCACCTTTATCATTTGTCAAACAAACTCCATCGGTCTAATTGTGAACAGCAGACAAAGGGCTCTATTTGTGTTGGGAGACTTCAGTGTGAATGAATGAATATAATATTAACTATAATGATTTCATTGTGTAGAGTGGAAAAAAGATTAACAGGCCTAAAATGGTTTAGAACATAGGGACATATGGGGCATTAAAGGAAAGTACAATATATCTTCCTGTATTAGGCCGACGGGCTCCAAAGTCCTGAGGAGGAGGGATAGAGGAGCAGTAAATTGCCCGAGTCAGCACAGATGGCTCGAGGAAATGAGATGTAAACGGCCTAAAAGGTTTCAAAACACTGATTTGTGACCTGTGACCAGGGACAGTAAAGAACAGTCACACAGACACAGTATTTTCGGTCTGTATTATAATAAGCTGGTGATGTGCAGACCCATGACACCTCCTCTCGCTTCGCCCGTAAATCCGCTAGTGCAGGGCCGCGCACATTGTTCGACACCCGGCGGTGTCCCTGCATCCAGCATTTTAATGAGATCAACTAATCAAGCAATGCATCAATTTGAGGCTGCATAAACACACACACACACACAAACAGAAGATCACACTCCACCACACACACACACACACACACACACACACTCCACACCTCCCATTGTCCCACAGTCAGACAGCAGGCCGGGGCTTCAGAGGTGGCCACAGCAGCTCAAAACATCTCCCCTGAGCGCCTGTTTGGGTCAGATTTGCAACCCTCCCCTGACCCCACGCCCCCCCACCTCTCTGTTTCCAAATGTCCTTGGGGAGAAGAAGGATCCTCAAGCTGCTGTGGGCTGGAGACGAGGCAGATGTCGGCCACTCAGGCTAATGGGAGGTCTGAGGGGGATGACATGGCTCCTCTTCGGTTCCCATGCCCCGTGGCACGCTCATGTCACACTCCTGCAAGTTAATACAGGCGCTGACCAGTGTGGGTGCACTGTCCATCTGCTGCCCTGACACAAAGACACACACACACACCCTCCTTCACAGAGAGATGCAGCAGGTAGCAGGTGTAGATGGCAGGACGTAAAATCATGTGCACCACTCCCAATGGAATAGAGAGGATGGGGATGTGTGTGTGAGGAGATGTATAGGAACACACACACACACACACACACTAAGACGGCACAAAGATGGGGACGTGTCGTTTCTATCATTCTCAGCCCAGTGATATATTCTATCCACTCAATATATAACACATATATATATATATATAGATTTATATCCACCACTTCCACAACTCTGAATTTCACTTTCTCTGAGCATTCCAACCCAATATGTGCAGCGATTTCTGATTCATGTCACCTTGAATCAAAAGATAATTGAACACTTTTGTATATAAAATGATTTCAGGGTCGGTTATTAGTTTGGAATTTGAGAAGGTGCAGGGTTCTATCTATTATTTTATTATTGAAGGGTGGATAAAGCTTTTTTCATGTTTTCAACTTTGATTTGACTAAAATGAACAGAACTCAAACCCTTTCTGGACCTCCTGGAGTCATTGGGAGTATTTGGCTCCAATTAGAGGAACTGCTCTGGACTTCTAAGGTTTGATGATTGACCATTAATAACTGACAGGAGTGTGAGTCTCCTCTGACATCCCTTTGCTTAGTTTACATACAACTGTGTGTGTGTGTCCTCCCTCCTTTGTCCGCGTTGTCGTGCAGGGAAGCGTGTCAGGATATACAGGGGGCCACTGCAGGCACGCGTCCCTTCACCTCATTGTCATATCAATAGGCTCCACCCCCCACCCCCCACCCTCCACCCTCCAGCCTGCTGCTGCCATCACAGCCGTGTGTCTGTGTGCACAGAATCACACACGCACATGCTTGTTATGTGTGGCATGAATAAAAAGCAGTTGCTATAAATAAACTGCTGATGTTGACATGTTTTAAATGACGGGATTCATCTGGATTAAAATGTAATTAATACAATTGGAATTCAAATCTGGATCAAACTCATAGCATCCATGTCTTGGCTTTGAACCCACCTAACATCAACACATTCAGATAAATTAATATTTATTGTATAAACTCAGACATCATGAGTTCTGGAGGGGTTCGGTCCAGTTTTAGGACGCAGTCTTATAGTGGGTTTGATGGGAGGTGGTTGGATCAGCGCCTTCGTCTCAATAACAGTTTAGGTGTGTTTACTCTGAACCTCATCACCCCCGCTGCAGGCGACAGGTGCTGGAACCGACAGCCGAGCGCACTCCTTCCTAAATCAATAAGGAGCTATAGTTGTGGCTGTGCGCGCGCGTGTGCGTATGGGCTGGAGGGAGGGGGGGGGTGTATAGACGCTTTGGGGAGACAATAGCTGGGGTTGGAGCCCCTCAGGGCCGACCATGTGCCGCTGATTACCATACAGCTGTTCCTATGAGGTCCAGACAAAAGCAACATGATAGTCCAAACTGCGCTACCCCCTCACACACACACACACACACACTTTCTGTCCCCTTCCCCCGCGTCTTCAGACTCAAGAGGACAACAGAAGAGGCCCCCACTATCAACATTCGCTAGAGACGCACAATGCGGACATTCCCACTCTGCGCCACCTCACACGCGCCAGAGCAATTATAACGTTGGATGCAAAGAAAGAAAGGCCATGCGCCATTCTCCCCTGCTTCCTTCTGATCTTTGTTTAGAGTGCAGGAAGGACCCAACGTGAAAAAAACACTTTCCAAACAATGATCTGAACAGCCACGAAAAACTGTGATGGAAGTTATTGTTCGATGAAAAGCTGGAGGGCTCAACTGTGACCTGCGCATTAAGGGTTGGAGAAGGTTGTTTGTTTCTCTAATTGAAAGTTTTTATCTTTATATTTATTGTTATTATTTGTGTAAAACGTCACTTCCACCACAGGATTGAACAACTATTAAAAACACTAAAGTCTGGACACTTTGTTGAATACAGAAGTTTAGATTGATTCAGAAAACTTGATTTTTAGAAACAGGACCAAAAAAATCTAGAGCAGTAAAAGTGTCTTTCCAATCAGAGGAGGATGTAAACATGACTGAGGGTGGCCAGGCCTGAGTGATCCAGCTCCATATATTACATTAAAATTCATCTCATTCTCCACCTATTTGCCCTGCACCAGCTTCTAATGCATATTCCTTTCAGGAACTGTGTCCAGATGCACTGTAGGTTGTCTAAGTCCCCAGACAGGCCTCCTGTGCCAGGCTGCTCCCCTGAGGTCTGCCCCGGCTCCACCTCTTGGTCTGTGACGCGCAGCTCCGCAGGGTTTATAAACCCACCGTGCGCCTTTACGCACCAGGACCAAACAAGTGCAGTGCCGGCGACAGCAGGAGGAGGAGCCGAAGAAGCAGGACTTAAGGGACATATCAAGGATCATACAGGGCAGTGTTTGAACTTTTTTCTTTTCAAGGGGACTGCTCTGTCCTCTGCGACTTTTGGGATTATCTTTGCACGCAACGAATGCGGACACTCACTTAGACTGGGAGGAAGAAATGGCACATCTACAAATCAGATACCTCCTGGCTCTGGCCTTAGTGCACTCGGTAAGTTGTTCTCGGTTCCTGCTGTGATAACATTCCCAGTTTGTCTCCCAGCACACGTGTTCTGACGCCATCATCTCCCCGTCCCCGCAGGTGTGTTCCTCCGGTGTGTTTGAGCTCAAGATCCACTCGTTCCACTCTGCGCAGCGCATCTGCCGGAGGCACAGGGACTGCCACATATTTTTCAGGATTTGCCTGAAACACCCGGAGGATGTGATCTCCGCAGAGCCGCCTTGCACCTTCGGCACGGGACACACCAACGTCATCAGAGCCGATCACACCTCCATCTCCAGCAGCGCGCCCATCAGGGTGCCTTTCCACTTCAAGTGGCCGGTAAATGCCAAGCCCTTGTTTGTTTTTAAAGACACGTCTACCACAGAGTTGATTCATGTTGGATAAATGGTTCTTTCTTTCGGTTCCAGGGAACATTTTCGTTGATCATTGAAGCTTGGAACGCAGAATCTCCCACCGAGTACACAGGTAGGTGTCCAACTCATACTTCATATACTTGGTCACCATATTACGCACGTGATTAGGTGCAAGATGCATCAGTTAAGAACCTGCCCCCCCTCCCCCTCCCCCCCCTCCAGACAACCAAAACAATCTCGTGAGCCGCCTGGCCACCAAGAGGAGACTGGCCATCGGGGAGGACTGGTCCCAGGACGTGCACTTTGGCGAGCAGAGCGAGTTGCGCTACTCTTACCACGTCTTCTGCGACGAGTACTACTTCGGAGACGGCTGCGCAGACTACTGCAGACCGAGGGACGACACGCTGGGCCACTACACCTGCGACGAGGAGGGCAACCGCATCTGCCTGGAGGGCTGGAAGGGAAACTACTGCTCCGAGCGTAAGTGCTGTGAGAGTTGCCTCAGACCCTGCAGCCTACACACATGCACACATGCACACATGTACTGGGACACCTGCAGTGCAATTTCTGAAAGAATCTGAATTATCTTTAATAATTTAACATTTTTAATGTTCTAAACGGTAAGTTCCTTTAGGAACCCTGTATGATAAATATTCTTATAAACAGATTCATACTTTGTTTACATAACACACTTTAATCTGAATGTGAAGCTCAGTGTGAGATAGAATATGACAACAAACAAAGAAAAGGTATCCAGTGAGAATTGAGACAGGGAGGATAGCCCAGTATAAAATATAAATAAACATATACGTCCACGTAAAGGAAGTGAGAGCCTTTGGCTAGTGGGGACGATCAGTCACATGACACAATATTAATACAAGGGGGACAATCCCAAACTTTCCTCCTCCTGTGAATTCATGAATCAGTCCAGATTTGTCAAAGCATGAGGATAAAGTGTTTATCGAAGTGCTCAGCTGATATGTGATGGGCCACACAAACACCATGAGCAGGGAAGCTGTCAGTGTCATTCCTCATATCCTCTAATGTTGGGTTTTACTAAAAAAAAGACAGTGTGCAGGGTCCCATCTGCCTTTTGTCCCCCATCACAATGAGAGAAAGAGCTGTGGTCCCATCAGATACACTCACTCATTTTTCAAGGTGACCGGGGTCTTTGTGTGTGTGTGTGCGTGTGTGTGTGTGGAAGGGGAGGAAGATAAAAGAAAGCATTTTTCTCCGACAGTGTGCCTACCAGCTGCTTGGCTTAATACTTAACCAACAGTGAAGTCTGGAGCAGGGCTGGGGTCAGATGGGGGGGGCCCAGTAGTGTGTTTGTATGAGAAGGCGTGCCCATTGTAATCACACACCCTCCCTTCCCTCTCCACAGCCATCTGCTCGGCGGACTGCAATGAGAAGCACGGCTACTGCGAGGCCCCAGGGGGCTGTACGTGCCGCATGGGCTGGCAGGGCCCCTCCTGTGGCGAGTGCGTCCGCTATCCAGGCTGCCTCCACGGGACGTGCAGCCAGCCGTGGCAGTGCAACTGTCAGGAGGGCTGGGGGGGGCTCTTCTGCGACCAGGACCTCAACTACTGCACCAACCACAAGCCCTGCGCCAACGGGGCCACCTGCACCAACACGGGACAGGGGAGCTACACCTGCACGTGCAGGCCCGGCTTCGGAGGCACCAACTGCGAGCTGGAAACCAACGAGTGTGACAGCAACCCCTGCAAGAACGGAGGCAGCTGCAATGTGAGTATAAAAATAAAATTTGAACGGATGCCGGGTTTTTACAGTTCAAGGGATCATCTTTGAACCTTTGACCCTCACTTGGGTCAAAGACATTGACTCCCATTCATTTTATTTTTGCACATTTTCGCGATTTCTGAGTGAAATATTGGTCGAAATTCTTAGAAAATCCATAGCACAGCACTGAACACGTGTTTATTTTTTACTCCCGTGTCTCTAAAACAAAATCTCTGGAAGGAGCAGCAGGACAAACGTTTCCGAGCAATAACAGTAGTTATATTAATCTCTAATAAAGTGCACTTGTGCAACAACTAACCTCACAGTTCTGAAACAGATACAACTTCACATCTTTCCTCATTAACGTGTACGTTTTCTGCCTCCTCCTCAGGACCTGGAGAACGACTACTCCTGCACCTGCCCTCAGGGCTTCTACGGTAAAAACTGTGAGATCATCGCCATGACGTGTGCAGACGGCCCCTGCTTCAACGGTGGCACCTGCGTGGAGACGATGACCGGCGGCTACACCTGCCGCTGCCCCCCCAGCTACACCGGCTCCAACTGTGAGAAGAAGCTGGACCGCTGCAGCAACAGGCCTTGTCTGAACGGTGAGTGGGCAGAGGAGAGGCGCCTCTCTGGCGCCCTCTGGTGGTCGAGCAGCAAAACAGCAGTTCTTCTGCTGGCTCACTATGAAATAGTTTTTAGTGAACGCGTGCCAATGTCAACACTACAGAGACGGTGTTGACTGATATCTCGTTAAACACCTTCTGAGGTTAACTCAATATTTGAAACGCTTGGTTGCTGACCTCAGTTTTTTTCCTCCTCTGCAGGGGGCGAGTGTCTGGATCTCGGTCAGAGCATCTTGTGCCGCTGTCAGGCAGGCTTCACCGGAGCCAACTGCCAGATCAACATCGACGACTGCGCCTCGAGCCCCTGCCAGAATGCCGGAACCTGCCAAGATGGCGTGAACGACTACACCTGCTCCTGCACTCTGGGGTACACCGGCAAGAACTGCAGCGTGCGCTCCGACGCCTGTGGCGCCCGTCCGTGCCAGAACGGCGGCACTTGCTTCACCCACTTCACCGGACCGGTATGCCAGTGCCCTAAGGGCTTCATGGGTCCGAGCTGTGAGTTCACGCTTCAGCCCAGTTTCAAGCCAGCTCTGCGCCAGGCCTCTCAGCCGTCCTCCACCACCCTCACCCTCTCCTGCGTTCTGGCTGTTCTGGTGCTGGTTCTGGTGGCAGGCATCATCTTCTTGAGGAGGAGGAGGCGACAGCAAGGGAGGAAGCAGCTGAGCGACCTTGCAGTGTACAACGACCTGGAGACGGTCAACAATTTGGGGGGAAGCGAGAGAGACGCCTTCCTGGGACCAAACGGCCTGTTTAAGATAAGTAACAGCACGGCCCGCCTCAGCCTCTCCCTCTGCCCCGACGGCAGGTCTGGGTACAGGCACAGCCCCGTGGAGAGCAGCCTGGCCCGAGGGGAGCGTCAGGACTTCATGTGGAGGGACGAGGCCGGCCTGGGCTCCGGGGCGGGCCTGAGATGAGCCAGAGATTACAACACGGATGTTGAAACAGGGGAAAGAGACAGTAGCACTTGTTACACCTCTGTGTGTGTGCACGGTGTGCACGTGACAGGAGTGTGGCTCATGAGCTGAACGCCGCTCTGCTCATGCTGGAGATAACACACCGTTAACAATGTGAGGAGGAGCAAAAATATTGAGGAATGAACTATTGTGATGAAGATGTTTTACAAAGATTCTAGAAGTATACAGGGCAAAGCTCCTCCACGTTTAAGACCCAAAGAGACAAATAACTCGACCCGCTTCTCACAGGACCTACTACACAAACCAAATACAGGAAGTCACACCTTTGGAAAAACCTGCCCAGAATATGTTTTAATGGGTTCTCGTCGTTAAATATGTTCACTTTGTTTCATTGATTATCTTTTTTTAAACAGGGATTTTTTTTTTTTGTTTTACTTTTCAATCTTCCTTTGGCCATTTTTTCCTTATTGTGAGTACCATCATTTTTTATCCTTTATATTATTTATTTATTTGAAACCTTGCATTTGTCACTTCACTTTGATTGTCACAGATGTAGAGATATATTTATATTATGATGCTGAATGAAGGACTGCTGACCAATGTTCTATGAGCTGTGCAGGCCGGTGGGGAATATCCCAAAGATATTTAGAGCAGGGATAGAAAGGAAAATGGGCTTTACCACACGAGAGGCAGCCATTACTGTAATTTAAATACATATATATAGAGCTTATATATACTAGTGATCACATTGCTCTTTCATGTGCCATTTTGATTTCATGCCAAAGTTTGTGTTGTTCCATGTTTTCATTCACTTAATTTAATTTCATTGTGTGGTGTGATGTGGAATAAAAAAGTTGCTTTCAAGTGACTCTGGATTTGTCAGACACATCGGTCTCATATATATTAAAAAAAGAAACAAAACACATTCTTTACCAGGGAGTCATTCTTTTATCTTTATTGCAAGAGACTCATGAACATCTCTGAGCATAAACATTTATCAACAGTGGGCCCAAATATTTAAGTCAGTGGTTCTCTTGTGCTTGAGGGAATCCTCCACTCACACAAACTCGATTCAGGCGCACATTATTCATGGATGATATTAAAATAGTGATTTCCCCATGAGCCAGGGTCCCCTGGAACCCCTCAAGGTCCCTCAGGGGTCACGTGTCAGGAAACTTCCTGTTGCACTGATTTTTAAAACTGGAGTAATACTGGAGATACACAAATCTAAAAATATTGTGTGTTTGTTCTTCCAAACCCTCTTCCAACTGTGAAAGTTTCTAATGAAGTCAAGCTGTGTGCTGAGGTCACGTGTTGACGCTCTGTGGGACAAACAGTTTAGGTTCTGTCGCATTATCAACTGATCTGGTGCAGCTGAGCCAACACCCCCCCATCGTCTGTCCTGACCTCCACAGAGACGTTTCCTCTGGTGTTCAGATGAGCTAGAAATGAGAAGGTTCAGAGTACAACAACAATCATAATGGTAATAATGATACTTACTATGATTATGATTATTATTATTATAACCATTGAAAAATAATTAGAGATATAAGAGTAATATTATTGTTGTTGTTGAGTCAACCTAAGTTGAACAGAGGAGTTAGAAATAAGAAAGCATATAGAAACTGTGCTGCAAACACAGTGTAGTAGTAGTAGTAGTAGTAGTAGTAGTAGTAGTGCTGAGTGTTTGGGGTGATGCTGTGGGAACACAGAGCAGAGGAACCAGCCTGGCTGAGCAGTCGCCTCCCAGTTCTCTCTCTCCCCTCCTGACAGAAAGACACGAGGAACCAGTCGGACCAGTCCACGGCAGACATGGCAGACGACCGGACCAGCCCGACGCCTGTGGCCGGCGACGAGCGATCGCCGTCGGACACGGAGTCGAGCCCGGACCGCGGGGGCAACACCCCGAAGAGACACGCGCGGGTCACGGTGAAGTACAACAGGAAGGAGCTGCAGAGGCGCCTGGACGTGGAGAAGTGGATCGATGAGAGTCTGGATCGACTGTACGCGGGCCAGGTGCGTGCACGAGGGGGGGGGGGAGTCATCTACTCAGCAAAGATCACCCATCAGCATAGTTTTAAAAGGAGCATTAACTGAGTCAAGAATGAATCATCAATGAAGGTCTGGATGCAGTAAACCCACGAGGTAGAGGCCATTAAGACTCACCCAGTGATAACGGGGACCTGCCTATACCTGAAACATATAGGGTGTCCAAATAACAAGGCAAATGTGCATGATTCAACAGAGCCAGTGTCCGATCTTATTCATCTACACATCATCGCCGCCTGAGACACCACAATGCCTCAAATTCTCAAATCCTAATTTACCTCAGGCCTGAACACCAGTACAGAGGGAATCCTAAAGCCCTCCTCCTGACAGGGGAGAACCCAGCGAGGGATCCCTCTCCCAGCACGGAGAGAATGCATCAGACATGACAGTGAATGTTGATGGTGCCACGGTGTTGACGCTGAGCTCTCCTGGTCGATGAGGTGTTTACTGCGGAGCAGAGGTGGCCCGGCCTGGTTCTCCTTACAAGGCCTGGGATGGTGCAGATGTGCAGATGACTCCACAGCTGTCCCCCTCTTCTCTGGGTCCATGAATGTCAGCCCTTGGGGGTTTCTGCCTTACATGGGCAGTGTGGGACTGAGATGAGTGTGAATGATGAGCAGGAGCAGGGAGGAGAAGGCTGTGGTGGCTGAGCCCAGCGTGTACCGTGCATGTCCCTGGAGGAGGCGGACACTGCATGTGGCTGGGGGAGTGAGGGGGGGGGGGCATGGGAGAGTTTATTTTTGGATGTAAAAGCAGGATTGTGTTGCATTAATCTAAGTGTTTATGTAGAATTCAGATTACAACAATGAGGCATCTCTGTGAGAACTGGGGGGGGGGGGGGGCATGGGAGAGTTTATTTTTGGATGTAAAAGCAGGATTGTGTTGCATTAATCTAAGTGTTTATGTAGAATTCAGATTACAACAATGAGGCATCTCTGTGAGAACTAAACAGCTCGATTGATTCTTACTCAAAACATTTATTTCACACAAAGAAGCTAATGGTCTATTTGGAATATATTCCTTGTTGTTTTCTAATCTGTCTCTTCTGTAGTAAACAGAAGCCTAAATAACGAATCAGACCATTATTCGCTCTGTGAAGGAGGTTTTGTGTTGCTTGGTGTGTTAGTGCCAGGGGGCAGGTCCCCTTTGTTAACACTGCAGCAGAGGAGGATGCTCCATTAACCCAATCAGACATGGTTACCCATGAGTCTGTGCAGTTTGTCTCAGATCTAAATAAAAATAAGTTTAAATGTGGCGTCATAAAGGGACGGTTGGGACCCATAGGTTAAATGGTCCTGTTTTGTTCGACACTGAATATTGTGACTGGTCCTCTGCTCCGCCCTGGGGAGAGGCGTCGGCCACGTGGCTCTCTGTGGTTTTTCCCGTCAGAAGAATGTTTTTGTCATTTTTCTCTCGGCTAAGCGCTGAGGAGTCTGCACCTTGTTAACAACCGAATCAGGCAAATTAGAGCTTGTGAATATCGGCTAAACAAACAAAATGATGATTCTTTTTTCAGTCCAGTGTCTGATGGGCCGACGCCTCAGGCGGGAGCGGTGGCGTGGACGACTGGCTGAGACTGTCCCTTCACTCAGCTGGGACAATGGCTGTTTGTCCCCACATAGCAGACCCCTGTTACTGTCCTGCGCCAACACTGTTGCTATTCAGCCCCAGAGCCGGAGCAACACAAAGGACTGACGCAGAGCGGGAGCAGGCTGAAATAAATAATAGGACTTTATTTTGGTTAATGTATGAGGAAGTACTTAGACTATTCTAACCTGGTTGGACGGGTTCATGAGTTGCTCCTGGTGCTTTCATCTATTTATAAATCTTCTTGAGCATCTCTGTGCTTCCTGCTATTCACAGCTTATCTGTCCTGATGGTGATGAGGCTCAGACACATGAACCAGTGACACGATTTGATGAATATCTCACATTCCTCATGTCAAGACCAGTTGTGATGATACTGTGTATTGTGTGTGTGTGTGTGTGTGTGTGTGTTATTCAGGAGACTGACATGCCAGAGGAGGTAAACATTGACGAGCTGATCGATCTGCCCAACGTCGAGGACAGAGTGAAGAAGTTACAGGTAAAAGGAACCAGGTCATTCAGAAAGTACGAGAGGGCGCTGATTTTCACAATCATCCATCACTGTCTCCAGTCACAGCGATTGGTTTTCCCAGTGCCAGCACCAGTGTCACCAGTCTCTTTTTGTTTTAACAGGAGCTTCTTCAAAAGTGCAGCAATAACACAGAGGTAGGTACCAAATGCTTAGCTGGATGTGCACACACACACACACACACACACACCTTATCTGGATTATATCATTATATCAATATATATCATGTGCACAATATATTTGTTAAAGCTTATAAATGTATGTCTGTTAGCCTCATTAAATTCAATGTTTTCATGAACCTCTGATGAGCCATGTCTGCCACACGGGGTTTTGTTGACAAGTGCGCCACCTCGTGGCAGGTAGAAGAACAGCCAGTCTGCAGGTTCAGTTTACATTAGAAAAGGGGATATATTCATATCCAGTGCTAACAAGGGACGATAGGCTGAGACAACATTAACTTTAGTTCCCTCTGATTAATGTCGTAGCAAATCCAGGGCGGAACAAATACTGGTCAGTATTTGGTCATTTCTTCTTGTACTGTTGACACATTCTGGATATTTTATCAGCCAATAACATTTCACAGAGCAAGCACTAACAGATGTGACATTTAGAAAATATTTTACTGAATTCATTGGAAGTTTTGTTAAGAATTAATGAGCATTTCCAACATGTGGATCGCAACACAAATAGAGTCAGAACTTGCTCCACTCGGCCTCGAGGTCCTCCTCCTGGGATGGGGCCTCAGAGGTTTTCTTCCATCTATGGACATCACTCAAAGTCCCTCAAAAACAGGGCAGAAAATAACATAACACTACTTGCACATCGTAATGCCCTAAAATAAACCTGATTCATACTTTTTATCGTTGTTTTCTTAATGGAGCAAACAGGCCACAGTGACCCAGAGGCTTCCAGATGTTTCTATGTAAAGTGTTAACAAGAAAAATGGAAACAAAAACCTAGGCTTTTCATTTCTGTGGAAATGAACCTTGTGTTTATTGGTCACACGTTTCCATTCACACGTATATCAGTCCAGATAAACCTTCGTTGGAGCGTGTCCACATCTAACAGGTGTTTTAAAAACGTGAATCTACAGTATTGTATTGTATTTGTAGGATATTTCCTCCACATGAGTCGCGTTGTACACACTGTATATCGGCTTATTGAATAATCGGTGCGTCTGCTTCATGTGGTCGTCTCCAGACCTTCATCCGGGAGCTGGTGGGAAAGCTGGAGGGTGTTCAAAAGCAGGACGAGCTGCAGAGCGAAGGCATCGAGCATCCGGTCATCTGTCACAGCCACTACCGCCACGAGCCCTACCACTTCAACAACCCGCACCAGCCCTACCACCAGACCCGAGGCCAAAACCAGACCCTCTGACGAGACCCCAACCAAGACACACATGGATGAGACGGTCAACGGCACTCTGGTGTCTGTCTGATGGAGGTTCTCTGAGGGATTTATAACCATTATGTGTTACTGAGTGGACCCTAGTTCTGTAAAGTAACATACTCACTGGTCTTCTAGTAACTTCTGGTTGACCACACAGCTGCAGGTTGTTCCTGCTCCCAGCCAAGCTCCCATATGTCCAGTAAACCCACAGGTGCAGTATATATATATATATATATATAGACAGTAAGTGTTACTGTATAAAACGATATACGATAGACCTTCTGTTTCCCTGCAGTCATAAGTCAGTAATCATACAGGAAGAAGAATACCCCTCTGACAGTATTATATCCACTATATTCCCCTGAAGACCAGGATTTATTTTCCAACGCGCTCCTCACACCTTAACTCGACTGGAGCGTGTCACTCCTCTGTGTGCGGCGCTGCCTGTTGCAGTATCTGATCAGAGAAGAGGGCCGCGGCTCGTCTTTTCCACATGACGTCCTGATGCGTATCACTCGTCGCCCACCTCGCTGTACGTAACCGTGTAACTGAGCTGCACTGAGGCCCCTTCCTCTGAACACGTTAGACAACTTGAACACTGCTCACGTAGACCCATGCACGACTTGTGTTCAGTTCTGGAAGTTATTTATTGTCATGTCACAGGGAAGCGATAAAACAGAATAATCCTGTGTGTTACTACATTCACTTAACTTTGATTCTGCAAAGAGCTCTGACTTTCTAATTAAAGCATTTCTTACACTATGGCTGTGTGTTTTTATTGATTTCCTGCTGTATTCTCTTGGTCTTTGGACCATGCCTGTGGGTTGTCGTAGTTTTGCAGACTAAAATTCCAGCTGTATAATTCCTACTCACATGATGATGCATAATGATGCAGATGTTTGATGAGTTAACGATTCATTTGTCTGTCTGAACGAGACTGTTACGTGCCAGACAGGGATGTACAGTTTGTCTCCTTCTCCCTGTCCTGAGCAGGTGAACTGGGAGTGGTGTGGTCGGTGAACCTGGCCAATGGAAGGAGGGGGGGGGGGGCTACAAACTGGCTGCACAGCTGCAGCTCGTTCTGGCTCTTCAGGCTGCTCAACATGCAGTGTGTGTTTTCCTTCAGGGATGAGGTGAGTCTGTTCACAGGGGGAGGGAGGCCTTTGTTTAGGCCACGTTTTGTTATATTTACTTAATTCCTTTGACAGCCTCTTGTCCTGTTCCCTCTCACAGGTTGTATGTTGTAAACTGAAGCTACTTTAAGTTTGGCAAATAAATTTATTGCCAAGTCATCTTTGTGTTTTGTGGCACCTTCTCTGGGGGCTACAAACTGGCTGCACAGCTGCAGCTCGTTCTGGCTCTTCAGGCTGCTCAACATGCAGTGTGTGTTTTCCTTCAGGGACGAGGTGAGTCTGTTCACAGGGGGAGGGAGGCCTTTGTTTAGGCCACGTTTTGTTATATTTACTTAATTCCTTTGACAGCCTCTTGTCCTGTTCCCTCTCACAGGTTGTATGTTGTAAACTGAAGCTACTTTAAGTTTGGCAAATAAATTTATTGCCAAGTCATCTTTGTGTTTTGTGGCACCTTCTCTGGTCTGGTTGTGTGTGTCTCCTCTTACATTTGGAGACGTTATTAGACCTTGTAGCTGTCCTACCGCAAAGTGCACGCTAGGTGGCAGCAGGGAGCCCCTGTGAGCTGAGGGGACCAGAGTGTCCAGCAAGCGTCCACCTTGTTGACCATGTTGCTTCTTTGCTTGGTTACCTTTTTAACACACACACACACACACCATATATCCTTCAACTGTTTCATCGTGACCTTGAAGCTGCATTTGACCAAAGACAATGTGGCAGCGGCGCAGTGTTGACGGCCTCTTCAGCTCAGATCTGTCCACTTAAGGTCTTCCTCTGAGGAAGAATACTCTACAGATGGCGTATGAATGGAATTTGGACTCAAGGCCGTTGAATCATCCTCATTCTTTTCTTCGTTATACTAGACATTAGTCAGGACGCGTGCACGGACACACACACATGCTCACATGCATGCAAAACAAACAAGTGCACAGAGCTGCTAAAACCATAAAAGAAGGGAATGCTCTGTTCAGCTCTATCTTCCTTTACCGCACAGTTAATGCAATTACTGTAATTAGACAGGTCCCTGGGGTGCGGGCGCAGGGGTGGGGACAGAGGGTCTTTGGCGTAGGAGGGGGGCGAAAGGACGGGACATGCCTTTCCTCAGGAAAACATATCACCTTCCACCACAATAGGCCCCGTCAGGAAACCGCAGGCAGCCACATTGCTCTCTTGAGCCACCGAGTACTTTCGGACACGCTCTCACACTTGTCAGTCGCACACACACATCCACGCACTCCGCAGCCTGGCAGCACGCACAGCCACACACTCCAGGATGACATTGTACTAAAACGCTGCAAAGACATCACATCAGGTAGGTCCTCGCCCTCTGCGCTCACAGGCCTGATGCAGATTAATGTTGTTGTCTCTCTGCTGCTCCTCATGTTGTGTTGTTGACGTTCAGCAGGCTTGAAACTGTCTCTACCTCTGGAATAGAATGTTTCAAATCCTTGTTTGTACTGTGTGCTGACCCTTGGTGTTTTACTGACAGACGTTCTAAACTCAACTTGAGTTCATAGCAGAACAGATTTTTGCATATTGATCCAAATCTTTTATTCAAGCCAGCTGTCTTTATTTCACCTTTCACTTTTTCTTGAGAGGGAATTGAAAACCTCTGTGTTTCCCCGGCCTCCACCTCTGTGAGTGGAAAGGGAGCAGACTAGATCATCACAGCTTTAACACATCGTTTCAGCTTCCCACACAATCTTTGAACATTATGTTCACGCTTCAAACTTCACATTTGTAATATGAGAGCAAATAGCACAAAACCTGACAGAATACATGATTCAAATACATTAACTTGAACCATGATTCCAATGTGGGCGTCCACCTGAGGTCAGATAATCAGAACTTTATGTTTACAAAAAGAAATGTGTGTGTGTGTGTGGCTGACGCACTGAGCAGAAAGGAGTTACATCTAATATCAGCTTAAACTGATTCCACCAGATCAATGATATGTTTAATATATTAGGAGCATATTTTCTTTTGGAAAATTCATTGATCAGAATATCCTGATCTGTTGGTTGAGTGATCAAGTGTTTGAAGGGTTCAGGAGTGTCCTTGGGCAAGGCACTGAACCCTAATATGCCTCCCAGGGTTTTGCTGGCCGTATGTGAGTGTGCAAATAGATTCACAGCCTGAGTGTGTATGTTGGTGAATGACAAAACTCCTTAAAGCTAGAAAAGCATTTTAATGCTTCTGCTTTGGGGTCTTAACCTACACGTCTATGGCGTAAACATGTGAAACAGCAGCGTTACAGAGTAAGTTTATTCTTTCTCCTACATCGACGCTCTGGACACTGAGACAGTGTTGACAGATCTCTTCCTTATTAGACGTCATTGGATACGAGAGAGAAAAGAAAGTGAAAAAATGAGATCTTCACCAGTGCAGTTCAAGCTGATGAGGCTTCAGTCACAGACTTATAGAAATATAATGTTATCTCTTTTTATGGTATAAAAATATTGTGGAAATTTTGTCACTTTGGAAAATACCACATTAATTTATTTTGTTTATTTGCACTAAAAAACAAACAGTACAGTGTGGGGGGAAAAAACAACTCAGAGAGAAATAGCAAATACGTGTTTTATATGACTCTGATTCTTTTAACTCGCAACAGAAAATCATTTCAGTCAAGGGACCTGATCGTGATCAAAGGAGATAAGTCCAGTCAGAAAACTGGATGAAATGGAGCCATCAGAGCAGTGTGTACCCCAGCTCCTGTCAGTCAACAAGCTGCAGGTCGACACGAGTGTTTGTTTATGAGAGCCTTCGGCTGCAGTGCCGCACATGTACGGGCAGCAATATTATGAAGACTAATTTCCTATTTGCTGCGCATTACATAAGCAGCATGTGAAAGGATGTTTTTGATTCTGCTTATGTAAACTGACTGATATACCACCTGACCCACGGTGTCCCACATTGAGGGATTTTTCAGTCACAGTCTGAGACGACAGAGCCGCGCAATGTACGCAGGGATTCTGTAAAATATTAATTCTCAATATTGTGTAAACATCAATATTCGGAGATGAAGCAGCAGCTGGTGTGAAATATTTAGAGATGTTAAAAATGAGACATCACATTTTCCTTGTTTGATCTGTTCCGGGGGAATCGTTCATAATAAATGACATGTGCTGCCATTCTGAGTCTAAACTAAACTGCTCTTGTCTTCCAGTTTTTCAAGAAACCCATTTGCAACCATGCCCATTCTGAAGAAGCTCCCGGGAAGGTCCAAGAGCTGCCACGAGTTCCCCAGAGTGAACGGAGAGCTGATTCTGCCCCGGCTGGACTTAGACCTCAAGGAACTCAATGACCTGAAGGATCTGAGTGACCTGAAGGGTCTGAACAAAAACCTGAACCCCTTTGAGGATGTGGACCTGGATGAGGACGACAGGAATGGAGGCGACATGGGGCTCATCATGGGGAAGGACAGGGGGAACCAGCTCAGGACCTCCCGTGATGGAGAGGAGGAGGAGAACGAGGTGAACGCAGAGAGGCACGGCGCAGGGAACCCTAAGGGGAAACCCCTCAAGGGGACTCTGGAGCGGATCTGTGGAGTGTCCCCCCTCAAAACCCTTGGAAAACTGGGGAAGGGGCTCCGCATATCGGGACGCAACGTGTGGGGGAACAACTACCCCCACTACAGCCCTGGAGACTCAAACTCACTCCCCCCGGAGAGGGAGAAAAGGAAAGGGCCGCGCAGGGGCTCGGAGGGAATCATGACCCTACTCCGGTGAGAAAGGGTGGGGAGGAAGGAGACTTAATGAATCTAATTAAAGCTCCTGTTTGGATTCCTAATATGAAGAATAAAAAGGGTGTTGAAATGCTTCAGGAATTGTGGCGCACAAGAAGGAAGGGGAAGCCTTTTTATAGTCGCATGATGTCTTTGGTCAGTGCAGGGTACAATAATTAGCCCTTCGCTATAAATACACAGCACATGATTTTTGGAGATTTTGAAAGGAAAGGATAGAACAATATCATACTTATTAGTTAGATTCCGATTCATGGAGATTTGGCAGAATAGTGGAAAACCACTCGTTACCTTTGGCTGCCAGTAATAACACAGCGTATAGTGTTTATTTCCTTTGGAGTTATGCAATGTGCCATAACATGGAACCCCCTTTGTATTCCAATGACATGTTGTTGACTTTCTTACTGAACTGGGCTATTTATAACAGAGGCAGTCTGGGCTGATGTGTGATTATAGCTGCCTCTGAGCACCCACGCTACAATGCAAGCCTCTCAAATACCATTCATACTGTACAGCACACAATGAACGTGAGTCATTTTCAAGCTCTTGCCGCCGCACTCATTCACATTCTTCGCTGCTGCTGCTGTGGGTGTTGTGCAGCTTCACAGGTCGGCGCAAGGAGGAGCGCAGAGAGAGCCTGCCCTGTGGGGACCTGAGCACAGACAGCGAGGCGGACGCTTCCAGGCGGCCCTCCTTCCTCAGGATGGTCAATTTGGGCATGCTGAAGAGGGAATCCATGTCAGACAAGGCCTCCCAAGAGGACGAGGAGGAAACGGAGGAGGAGGAGGTGGTGGTTAAAACCAGAGAGCCCCTCTCAGGTAATAAAACCCTGATCACTTTCACATATTTGTATCTGGACCTCAAAGAGACTATTTTTTTATTAGCAGCATCCCTCAGAGTTTGAGCTCTGTTCTCTGCCTGGTCTGAGTTTTCCTTGAGAATCCAAATAAACTCTCTGATGAGTTTGAAAAGTCCCCAGATCCCTGAGTCACTGGGTTCAATCACCAGCAGACTGTGAAATCAGGAAATGAATACACTTCCTCCTATTCCAGGTTCCTCCAGATAAATGTTCAACCAGGTTAGTGTTCGCAGCCTCCACAGGGAGCCTCGCTCTGAATAGAACAGCAACAAATAACCCAATTTGTCAGTCAGGCACACGCAGCAGCCACTTAAGGATGATGAATGAAAACAGGTGGGGTTTATTAAGGTTAAGGCTGCATGTTCATCTGCTGTTTCCTTGGCCTCCACAGTACTGGAGATCCTGCAGTTGGTCAACCACAGAGACCTTCTCCTGGCCGACACACACATTCAGGAGTTGGAGCGAGAGTGTGAGCTGCTGTCTCATCTGCCAACCCCATCTACTCCCACCCTCACTCCACCGCTGTGCCCCAGCCCTCCCCTCAGCATGATCCCCTTCTCCTCCTCGTCCATCGACGACTCCCTCAGCTCCAACGCAACACTGGACTCAGGCCGACGGAAGGCGAAGGACGTGGAGCTCCTGTATGAGGCCCTGCAGAAGGAGATGTGGGACGTAGTGCGAGAGTCCCTGCGCCAACCCAGCGCTGGTCCCAACCTTGGGCTTGTGGTGCTGGTGATTCAGCAGGAGGAGCACGCAGATGCAACGTGGGCCCTAAGAGAGGAGACTAAGCCAGAGCCAGATACCCCTCAGACCCACACCAGCCAGCGCCCCCGGCGGCTGAAGATAAAGTGGAGACAGGCTGTGGCGGAGGCCGCAGACTGGAGCCTGCCCAATCAGGTGGACACGCAGGCGGGACAGCTGGCCTCATACCTGGAGCGTCTGAGGAGCCGAATGGTGGATGACCTTGATGCAGCAAGGAGGAACGCAGTGTCCATCTACCCTGAGGAGTTTGCTGCCTTCCAGGTGTACTTGGAGAGTTACCATCGAGCTGTGGCAAAACGCCTTCGTACTATCACCAGTGGGCCACTGCAGATAACAGATGTCTACTCCTTGCTGGACTGGTTCTACAATATCTACAACAGGTAGGGCGACCATATAGTCAGTGAACCTGGGTGCTCTCATGAAATAATGAGCTGATGGGATTTACTAACATTTCAACACTTTCCACCAGGGACGTCTTAGGAACCATTGGCACAACCACACCTATCAACTACTCCACTCTGGAAGGAATTCTGCCCCAAGACACAGTGGACAGGCTGGAGCAGGACTGTATCAGTATTGTCAGGGTATGACATCTTGTTTTTGTGTCTCTGTCGCTTAGAAAAATCTGAAAAACAGAAGTTTTTCATTTTCTTGCTGTTTTTTTTCCAGGACAAGGTGACAACAGAGCTTATTCAGGTTCTGGATGAAGAGGAGCGACGGTGGGCCCAGACTCTGCACATAGAGGAGTATCAGTCACACCTTGCACGCTCTGTCATCCAGGTATATCGCCATGTGCCATTTTGTTGTGAAATAAATCTTTCGACTTGTTTGATAATTTGTCCAAATTGCTGCTTTCTAATCACTGTATTTCAGAGGCTGAAGGTGGACTTGGACAGATCCACCGCTGTGAACCAGTTTCTTGGGGCAAGAGTGGCTCGTTGTAGTCTCTCTGGATTGGCTGACTTCCTCTACAAGTGAGTACATCTGATGGAAAAGGAATTAAACCAGAGAAACATTCAACCAAAACTGAGAATTAGAAATCACAACAACACAGACGGTCATTTTTTATGCTGTATATCACAAGACTCTGTAACAGAGACCTGAACAACAAGCTGCTAATGTTTAACAAAGATTAATCATGGAGTTCCACAAGCTTTTGTATTAGGACCGTTCCTTTTATTTTAAAGTATTCCTTTCTGCAATATTATCAGACTGAATTTGTTGTTTTCATACAATTACATTTTTGACTAAGTCTGATTTGTTTAATATAACCTGAGGATATCTGGAATGTCTGTGTTTCTTCTGGACAGGATGATTACTGTCTTGCATTAACATTTTCATGCAACCTGCTTGTGTTAGTTTCCACAGGAAGGTGGAAATGTTTCATGACACTCAGGCAGAATTTGGAGACAGAGGGGACGGATATGTTTCCAGGACCATAGCTCTAGTCAACTGCTGCCCTCCTCTCAGGTACACTAGCAATTATGGAAAAACATCATTTGATAATTTAGTTTTATTCCTTCACAGTAGCTGAACGCTCTGCTTCACACCTCCTTCATGTCCTCCAGATCCTTCGTGGAGCGCTGCAGGCAGTGTGACCCACAGGGCAGCGAGGAATCAGCGCAGAAAGCCAACTCGTCTCTGGACAGGATCATCAACCAATCAGTGAGGGTGCTGACTGATCGACTGTTCGAGCACATCAGGGTCAGTAAGACGTGATGAAGTCTCATCTCCATAAAGCTTGTTTCCTTTAGCAAGACCCCAGTGACTGTTCAGATAAGTCCTTCTTCATAACCTTAACTTATAGCTGCAGTAAATGTATTACAGTAATATCTGTGTTTTCCCCTTTAAGTGTTATGGGGCATGTACCTCATAATTGAACTCCAGTGCAGTACTTGTTTATATGTACTTTGTGTAATTGAATCTAACCGGTGTAACTAATCAGATCTTGGTCGGCCGTTGCAGCCTTTCTTCGACAAGCTGATAAAGAGAAAATGGCTGCACAACACAGAGGCATTTGAAGCCATTGAGGCGAGCGTTAAACAGCACTTTAAGAAATTCAGACGGATGGACTCTCCACCATACCAGGTAACACCGGCGTGATCACATCAAGTTTGGCACAAAGACATAAAGGAAGCGTTTGCTTTAAGGTCACATGATGCCAGTGAGGGACTAAGGTTCTGAGTGTCTGACAGACGCTGGTGGGTGAGGTGCACCGGCGAGTCCTGGTGGAGTATGTCCGAGCCATCATGCGTGGACGGGTAATCTGCACATCCTCCAAGATGAGGAAGAGGATGGCTTTCCGTCTGCAAGATGAGGCCAAGCAGCTGAAAGGACTCTTTAAAGACCTGGTGAGTCTGATCCTCACACAAAACCTTTGTCTCTATTCTAAATGAATCAGGTGATTGTCTTCAAACTGACCCCGTTCCTTTTCGGGGGGGGTCCTCACCTGCGATAACTGCTTCCAAAATGCTGATTGTTCAGAACAGTGAGCAGAGCTGGCGAAGGCACATGCAGAGTGGCTGTGACTGGAGCCTGACCCTCAAACTTCCTAGGTCAGGAATTACTCAGACAGTGTTGATACAGGAGAGAGCTCTAAAAAATGGCTGCCGTCACTGAGATGGAGATGGATGAACCGGGCTTACGTTAGCACTTGCCAGAGGGGGGAGAGGGTGTAAAACAACTTGGCCTGTCAGAGTGGCATTTGCCCCCTTTGTGTGTGTGAGTTCAAACAAGTGTCCGTCACCTCGCCTGACAACAGGAAGCCGCTGTGTCCAGAAGGAACTTCCTGTTCCTGTCAGCTGGCCGGCTTTGATGTGGCTCAGGGATGGCCTTGATGGCCTTTTTCGCCGAGAAGTGAGATGAAGTATCTGTGGAAACTGGGAACTTGACGTTGGGGGTAGATTAGTTTTTAATGACCGTCCGAAACAGGCGTTATTTTTAGTGAACGCCAAGCCAACAATTTATGCGTTCTTTTTCCTGAGTATTTGAAGGAAAAAACGGACGTGGAAAAACAGAGGTGGAACTTTGTTATTCTCTCAGTAAATCACTGAAATGTTTGGCCTCTCGTATTCAGAGGTATTAATCTTTCATGCCTCCTCTAACTGGCAGAAGCTATCTGGATAAAAATGGAAAACAACAACAACAAAAAATCTAGTGCAGTGGACTTTGAGTCAAATTTCCAAAATGGAAAAAAAATGTAAAAATATATTCCATCATTAAAAAAAAATCCTAATAAATATTTGTACTTGTTTTCATCAAAGATTGTTTGTCTCCTTTCTGCTTCAGGATTCTAACTCATCTTGGTTGGACAGCATCATATGCCACCTGGCCGACATCATTCTCCTGGAGGACACGCCCTCCATCCAGATGGAGGTGGCCGTCCTGGTGAAAGAGTTTCCAGATATTCGGTGAGACTTTTAAATAAATGAGCAGTCTTGGAACGTTTCTCTTGCAACCAGGAAGCGTCTATAAAAACAGATACGTCTGCTCTGAACTCCAAAGGTCATGTGCTCTTTTATGCTTACGGCTACACATTCAGTTGTTGTTGGCTCGGAGCCACACCAGAGAAACTGTAAAACTATGGATGTTTTTGTGTGTGTGTGTGTCACAATGGATCAAAACAAGGAAAAGGAGCGCGGAAACATATCTACATTAACTTTGCTATTTTCGGAGAGAAGCGAGGGGTCTGTTTTGAGAATGGATGAGGCTGAGAGGCCTCGGGAGGATGGGGAGCGGGGGCTGTTTGTGCACAGATTAAGACTCAGGTGACGGTTGGCAACCCACGGCCGCATGTGACGCATAACCCTCCGCAGAGCAGACGGGAAGCTGCTGCCGAGTACTTCCTGTTCCTGCCACCCTGCAGGAGACAGACTGGTGCCACACTTGTGAAAGCTCGTGAATCAAAGAGGGAGAGGTGTGGAAGAGGAGAGCAGGACACAGCCGCGCAGACATGGAGACATGCTAACTCACCGCTTGACTCATCCCTTTTGTTTACTTCATGGCATCCCCTGCTGTTATTTTAGGAGATCAGAGGCCGCCGCTCTTCCTTCAGATTTATGGGTGCTTCATTTAACTCCAGCGTAGTGATTCATAGACTGACGACACCGTGGAATACACGTCTGTCTCCTTCCACTCTTTCCTCTGCAGTCAGTCAAACAACCCAGGGCCTTGTCCTTTGAGGTTGTGTCTCCAGAGAGTGTAGTTTTTATTGTGAAATCTTCCCCGTCTGTCAGTGTTCTCAGGAAACCTATCATTAAAGATGTGTCACACTTCCTCTGGTCCTCAGAAATTCCGCTATGAACTGAAACAGAGACTGACAGAGGCAGACTTCACAGTTTATTAGTTTACGATGTAAATGAGTCAGTGCTTTGTGTAGTTTGAAGCCACAAATAGGTTTTGTCCTCCCCTGTGGATTCCTAACACACTGATTCTTAGTTTCAATATATGAAATGACTGAAAACATTAGCAACCAGATCTCCTGAATCACTGGGCCTTTAATGAAAATACAGCTTCTCATGAAATGGTTCCTCTTTGGAGGAAAGCGATACCAAAAAAAATCTGTTCCACACCAGAAACAGATGCTGGGACTCAGATGTGACTGTTAGTCATAATCATTTGATGACAGCTAACTGACTGAGATTTCATTAACACTTGTCTACCTCCCTTCCCCTCCTCCTCCTCCTCCTCATATCCTTCCTCTGCACAGGAAGAAGCACGTCTCCACCCTGCTGAACGTACGGGGGATGATGCGGCAGGCGGAGCGCCAGGAGATCCTCAACATCGTCAAAGACTTTGAGTGCAGGAGTGCCCTCATGTGCCGCGACCACGCCCTCTTCGCCGACATCCCCATCACCTCGGAGGTGCACTGCATCAGCCTCGGCCTCCTCCGGCTCGCCATGACCGTGTCCAACTGGTTCTCAGAGCAGCGCCTGAGGCAAAACCGCAGGAGGAGCGCGAGGAACTCGGCGGCTCAACCCTCCGAGAACGTGGAAGACACAAATAAGCTCAACAGAGACGACTAGCTGTGGGTGTGTTAGGAGAGCAGTCACAGACGGCCTGTGACGATTCTGATGAGAAGATGAGACGTGCCTGCACCTTGACCAAAAACTGTACCAAATATTGTTACCAGCCATTTAGGAAACTTGACCTCAGGTACTGCTTGTACTGTACACGCTCCCTTACTTACTGACACGTGCCTTTTTAATAGTGAAACGTTATCGATCATTATCATTTGCAGTTGTTTCATTCTGATCCAATCATAAAAATAACCTCAGAATGTAACTTCTCCAGTTTTCTTTGGCGCTGCAGCCCTGCACACCACCGCAGAAACAACTGCTAGAAGATGCAATGCAGTTTGACATGTATTTACTCCAACATATATATACCCATTCTCTGGTATATAGTGCATATATGTGTGTGAGGAACTAGTGTATGTATATGTGTCGAACTCTCACTGTGAAATGAAATGGATCTGTTGCTGGAACCATAATAAAAACCCATTGACTGGGTGGATTAAACAGACTCAGCCGCTCTGTGTTAATACTGACTTTCAACTGGAAAAGAAAAAGTGTCTCTATCTCGTCACAACTCTGTCAGGTCTCATTTCATTGTACTTCTAACTTTAGCCGTTCCAGTCCTTGAACATGGTCGTCACGCGTCAGACGCTCAGTCTGGAGCTATGTTAAACAATACATACCAAGCAGGCACGGGCCAGAGGGTCTGACGCAGGCCTGATGCTGTCAGTATGTATACACAGACATACTTTATGCCTTTGTTTATCTTAAGGATACGGCAGCTTTGTTCAGTAGAGTTGAGATCCTGAAATATCGGGCTCCACCACGGCTACTACTGCCAAACCAGAGAGGGTCATGCACCCCGGGGCCAACAACGGGATGTTTTTCGATAAACAAAGATTTCCTGTTGTCCACTGAGGTGCCAACGGATGCTTTTATTGGAGCCAAGTTTACGTTATCCTCTAGGAGGGAACTTCCCCTCGGCTGCTCAGCGGGAAGGTGCAGCAGCCACGGGGCTTTTTCAAGTCCGAGCTGCTCGTGGGGTTCTCATTACAAACTGAGTGCACACTGAGTCTGCAGGTCTATGTCTGAAAACCAAATGACCAGCTGGGCTCTTTGAAATGTGTTTAACTGAGTGAAAACAACCACATAGAGTCACAGTTGTACAGTTTTGAGGGGAGAGGCACAATCATCCATCCATCCATCCATCCATCATCTAACCAACCATCCATCCATCCATGCACCAGTGTGCTTCCACATGCATTAGAATACAATGGAATAGGCTATTGGACAATAGGAACGTTCTAAACATGTCTATGATATGATATTAAAATATTGTTTGCTATGAATAAATTGTGTATATAAGGGGCTTGACTGCCGCTGTGCAGCTGTGTGGAGATGCGGTCGACTTGTTTCTGTTATTTTCGCTGGAAAGATTTGAACTGCTTACCTGTGCCCTGCTCCACTCACGGGTCAAACAGCTGTGACAGTCTGTCATGTTCTGTCCTGCCTTCCTGTTTTTGACGTGACTGATTTATGGCTAAAAAAGATCAGCATGCATTCTTGACACGACAAGGGAAGGAAACATGCATGAATGAAAAAGAAAAAACATTCATTTCTTCATCTGTTTACCTGGCACCAACAATAGCCCTGATGTCTTTGACCTGGGAGTGCACCGCCCTCTTGTTTTTATTTTTAATAAGTTCCAAGAATTTGTGGGATGGAACAGGAAGAACAAGAAGGTTAGTTGGCACTGAGTAAATGTTAAGTTTGGCAATATGGCTTCTGAGTCATATGTACATGTAGGCGGTGATCAAACATCCTCTCATACGGCCAGCTGGAGGCGGCTGCTGGATGGCCGATTTCCAGGTATTCCCAGGCGGGGATTACCATCGCTGTCTGTGGAGGGCAAGTAAGAAGCACAGCCAAACTCCTGGAGGTTTCCCTCGATCCAGCTCCTGAAGGTGGAACGTCCACAGTATCACAATGCAATCCCTGGGAAGCACTCCCCTGCTTCCTCTCATTAACACAGCGCTGCAATGGAAAATCCAGCTGCTTGTATTCGCTGTTTGTTTTCGGAAGCAAGCCGAGCCCTGCCTTTGTTCGCGCTGTCATGCACTTTTCACGGTTGCTCTCCCTTAGGTGTTTGCTTGTCATATAGAATGTCGTATGTTTCAAAGTGCACAGTTAGGACATTGTGCGGTTGCTGATGGGGTCATCTCTTACACACCAGGTTTGAAGTGCTTGGCCTACTTTCTGCTCCACAAGCTTCCAAGCACAGGTAGAGGCGCTAATGACAACGCATGCAAATCCATAAAACCTGGGTGAGCAGGGTTTGCATTACCTCTTGTACTGCCTCCTGTGTTTGTTTGTCTTCCTCACACTCCTGACCTCTCTAAAATTATGATTATTTTCATTCGAAACCTCTCAATTCCTGGATGTCCCAGCATCCTTGAATGCACCATCAGGTGAGGTAGCTCCGTGGCAGAAGTCAGGGCACTTCCTGGATTGAATGTTTACCAGTGGAGCTTGACTGCAAGTGGCTTTGAACTGAATTGCATGGAACTGGAAACTCTCTGTGCCTGAATGTGCAGAGATGTTAAACTCTTCTAACCACGAAGACTGAGAAACTGGAGGAAACCTCCTGTCTCAGGTCAAAGGTGAGAACTACTCCAACCTTATTACATCCTCACTATTTAATGTGTAAACAAAAAGCCGTGTGACAATGAAAACCTGTAGTTTAAGAGGGAGGTATGTGCTGAAAATATTTATTGGTCTAGCCCGGCGGCTTCCTGAAGAATTTTGCCTTCACTGTGTGTTTGTCAGGAAGTGACTGTGGGAAGAAAATGTTTTTCCTGCTCAGGTAACTCCCACATCAAGTCTCAAGGAAGAAAAGAAATTGAGTCACGGTTTGAGATTGGTGTCAATCTTCTCATACAAGTCCTGGCAACTGTCATAATAAACCCTCATCACCTATTTTAACCAGGAGTTCATTTGTGCTCGATGTATAAAACAGAATCTGGAACAATGTTTTCACTCAGGCAGTCTGCATTTCATTTTAGAAGAGAGACCCAAGAACGTGAGATGAGACATTCACGATCAGCAAATGAATGCAACTCAGACGAAATCTAACAATTTGAAAACTTGATGAAAAACATTGAATAACATGAAGGATTTCAATCATCAAGGGTGTGGCGCGGCTCTGTCTAGTTCTTGAAATCATCCACGAGTCGGGACAGGTGTCAAGGTCTGCATATTATACAGCTCTCAACCAATCAGAAGCCAGCATTGACTACAGTCCTAACTTGTTCCAATGAAGCCGTATAACATGAAATGTAATTACAGAGCTTCTTATCCATAGCAAATCAAACATACATTTAATCTATTTTACAAAAGGCTCTAACAAAGGGAACGTGAGGCCGCGCTGTAGCTTTGCAGCTCATTCTATTGCATAGGTCGGCTTCTGCTCTGCCAACATTCGGGGACATCTAAGGTGATGAGGTCTATTATTGGATCTTGGACGGTGTCATGGTGGAAAATGTCATTCACATTGTTCATTACTGAGAACTTCCCAGGTAGCCAAACCTTAATTCAGCGGAAATCGATGCTTTTTCAAACTGTCAGAGAGGTGGCAGCTTGGCCTCCGTCACTTTGCCCGGTGTGAGCTGACCATCAACACATTGCGTAACCACACATGAACGGAACTGCTCTGACATGACCGATCGGGGCAAGAGACGAACAGGGAGAACCTCCTGTCCTCTCCCATGTCCAGTGTCAGGATGGCTGCCCACTTGAACCAAAACAATGGCGCTCTTCGTCACTCCTGATGGGATATCCTGATTTATGTTATCCCAGCATATCCATCGAGTGCATCTTTATTTAGCGATGAGGAGGAGCGCGGCCCGGCCCGTCTGCTGGTGCCCGCTCACGCTCCAGGTCAGGTGGAGCAGACACGCCACCCTGTTTGTTATCAGCCGTGACATTAAATCAGTGTTGTCAGGCCTTGGCTACAGACGGAGCAGAGGAAGTTCACCTTTGTCTAACACGGGGGACTGCGATCTAAAATAAACTTTGACGATAGCTTGAATAATTTCTCTGCCTGAAAAATGGGCTAGAAAAACATGCGCACAAGTCAGGTTCTATTCCTTCAAATGCTGATGGATTTGATCTGTGATAAGAGCAGTGGGTGGATGCACTGATATAAATATTTTGCTCAGGTCCGTGCTGGCCTGAGGCCACTTACACTGTAAACATCCCAACCTGCGCGGTTATTTGTTTTCCTTTGTCTAAACTATTTTGACATCTATATAATAGTGAGAAAAACACAGGCGGTGACTTTGTTGCCGCTGAATGTCTGTATTTATGAGTGGACATCCCCTGGCCTCTCAGACCTGGCCTCATTACAGCATCAGTGACAATCGAACAGTGATACAGCAGTAAACAAGATGGAAAACCTCCAGACCGAGTATGGTCTTA
Organism: Pseudorhombus dupliciocellatus; assembly: GCA_016785235.1. NCBI lineage: Eukaryota > Metazoa > Chordata > Actinopteri > Pleuronectiformes > Paralichthyidae > Pseudorhombus > Pseudorhombus dupliciocellatus. The sequence continues at coordinate 1,303,593 of JAFBJW010000237.1, forward strand.
GACAGCCATCAGTTTGCCTCGTTAACCATGCAGACGTCATGCCGAGGGCTGCGATGGTCAGATTATGGTATGTGCCCAGTCATGGTCTGTGCAAGGAGAGCTGCAGCCTGTTCTTTGAAGCCTGTTCAATTTAGAGTCAATGCTTGGGACTTTTATGTGAAATACATTGAAAACTATGATAATAATATTACAGTGCATCATTTCATTTCATCCAAAGTGACTTCAAATGACTTTATAGAATTTAATACTGGTCCTGTGGAATCCTTCCCAGTTTATAGAAGTGAAGCTTTTTTTTTTTTTTTTACAAAAGTCACAAAACTCAGTATGTATATATTTTCACACAGTATTTAATATTTTACACTATTTCCAGACAATTATTATTAATCCACTTATTAACATTTGAAATTGGTATTATTTAATTTGCTCTAAAATTCTGGGTATAATTTTCAGATTTGCCCATTTGTTATATTTAAAAACTACGAGTTTATATTTAAGTAAAGTAACACAATATTGTACGTAAATAGAGTACTTGAGTCGATGCATGTTACCACAGTGCACCCCTGGTTAACCCAAATAACCGTGTCGATTTTATCAGTGCTGCCTCTCAAAGCTGTTTGCACCTCTTCTTGAACTATTCATCGTGATGACAGACAGCCACTTTTGATGTATTGTTTTAAGCCCTGAGTCATTTATAGTATCTTAGCAGATCAGCAGATGTAAACCCGGTAGATGAGCTTCAGGGCAGGATCATGTATTCTTACAGAGCGACTGCAGCTCCCACAATAACTTGACGAAAACAAACGGCTAAAAATAGATGAGAGGCAACAGGAGAGAAGAGCGAGTGGGCATGACAGCGAGTGACCGTGCTGTCAGATCTTTTCATGGAAAAACAGGGTGGACAAATGGACATCCTCAGTGGCCGAGTGTTTGTGAGGGAAGTCCATGGCCTGTCCTAGAGGCCTCACCTCTACTCACTGGGAGGGATTTCTCTTCTAACCCCAAACACAAACAAGCCCAGAGCAGCTGCAGAGGGAGCGAGTTCATGTGTCTGAGTATGGTCAGCTCCAGCTTTAAATCCTCCATCTTCTTCAAATTCACCAGGACATTTTTAGGAATATGTGTGAATCAGTCAGTCATTACAGCAAATCACTGACTTGTTTTTCAGTGAAATATAACACTCTTTAACTGTGTTAATGAGGCATTATTTGCCATAAATGTAATCATGTACATACAGGTCCAGCTTGCTATTGTGTGAAGCTTTATTTATTTATTTTCAACCTATTTGTCCAACATATTGTAAAGAGCATTGAAGGAAATGACATTTTGCCATATTTTGGCAATGATACTTTAATAAACTTCATAATGTAGATTCAAATAAAACTGGCACAGGACAGAGACACTGAGGTGTAGACTTCTGTTTCAGACTAAGAGAAAATGTCCCTTAGACACAAAAGATCTATTCGGTCAAGTCACATGCTACGCTTGGAAAATTTTCCTTGATGTCAACACACTTTTTTTTCTGTTTTTTTTTTGCCACCGAGCGGTGATGCAAAGTTTGGGCATTTCCGGTGCTGTGACTCTATTTTTCCCTCTCTCATTTAGTCATGAGCTCTCCTACCTGCCAGTAAACTGTCTGTTCCATACTGCGAACAACAAATTTACTGGCTCAGGTCATTCGCGGGAGCGGAAACTACTTTGCATGGCAAGGAATAAGTCTGCTGCTGAACAATGGTTCCTCTTGTGAAATATGGCTACAGGGTCTCACCTTTGGCTCCTCGTGCCTTCTCCCCTCGGCTTATTTACGTAAGCAGGTTGTTTTCTGTACCCCATCAGGAAGAGGTGTTGCAGGAAACTCAAAGCTGGTGTAGGATTTAGAGTAAACCCACAACATCAGACCCCAAACGAGCACTTATCTGATCTCTGAGGGAGGTGAGAGAAAGGCTGGACACGTGCGTGACCCTTTCACCTGAATCCGCCAGGAGCCAGAGATCCACTTCACTGGGTTTGATTGCTGGTTGTGTTGTTTCCACATTGTTAGGAGGTTACGCTGACCTGCAGGCCAACCTGACTATTGTGTTAAAACCCTCGAATATCAATTAGCATTATCATCCAGGACGGATATCAAAGTGCACAAATACCACCACCTCATCGCTTTATAAACGATGCGTTTCAAAGATAAGGACAGTGTCGAGGTCATGTGAGGTTATTCATCTTTTAGATGCAGCTGATTGTGTTGGCGGGAGAAAAACGAGGATTTGCTGTGGAAATAATGCTGTTTCTGATTGGACATTAATACACTACACGTTCATGCAGGCCTTCGCAGCCCCGTCACCCCTCAGTGAACCCCAGTCCAGAATCCAGGTTTGACTCCACATCCTCTCCGGCCTCCTGCTGACTCTGCTGTGTAAACCCGCTTCACCTCTGACACGTGACCCCGCTCGTCTTTCTCACATTGAGCGCCACGTTGTGTCTCCCGTCTGTCGTGCACAACAGCTCTCTTACGCTGACTGATCCCGTCCCAAATATCAGCTGAGAGCATCGTGGCCCCTGAATGACTGAAACACGCCCTGAGTAGCAAGACTGTTCTGTCTGTTTACATTTGTCAACTTTTAGATCGGGCTCCATCCATACTTTTTAACTAGTTTGGTTTAACTATTTAATACTGTAATCATATTAAATTAAATTAGTACTTTTGACCTAAAAGCTACTCTGTATTAGTAATTGAACTCGTAGTAATTAGACAGCTTGGGCTGTTTTAACTAATTTAGGCCACTGTCAGATTATTTAAAAAGCTCTTTTTGGATTATTAGCACGGGTCCGTTTTAGGACTGTAAATGGTACGTCTCATTCATCCAGGTCATAGTATCAGGTGATCGTTTAGTCAAAAACTGAAGAAGCCCTTCGGATGAAGGACGAAACGTCTTCAATAAAGAAAGAAATCCAGTTGCCTTGACTAAACGATCACCTGAGACTGTAAATGGTACATTTATTATCCGTCCCAGCACAGAAACAGCTTGCCTTGAGATAATGTCAGTTGTGGTTACACACATAATGAATGGAAGATATCTGCATGTATATTGTGCCCCTATCAACACTGATGTCTAAAAACATGTGTAACATTTGATGCATGCAGCCAAAATACGGTTCATGGTCAGTGGCATTATTTGCACATTGGTGCCCTCTAGTGGTTGTGATGAACTATTACGTATCAAACTCAAGTAGACTTGAGTAGATCTAAAGGGATTGTTGGGCTGTTTGAGGTTACCACTTTGGTTCACAGGCTGCATGGATTAACAGCTCAGTTTCAACCTGTTTCCAACGACGATAGTTTCGCCTCAGCTCGATGTACGCTGACTTGGTCTGGACCAAAAAGGTGGTGAGAGCGACTGTAAGTGGGAAAGGGTCAAATCCATTGACCTCATCACCTGTCAGTCTTCAGTTCTATGACATTCCACTGGGTTCCACTGGTGACTGAAGATGTCACTGGAGGTCACTGTCATGTTCATGTAACCAGTTTGCTTTGTGACACGGAGCGTTAACCTGCCTGAAGAAGCCATTAGAAGATGATGCACGTAGTCAGCAGCGACGTGTGCATAAGCCATGACCAAGTGATATGACGCTCATGGACTGATGTTGCTGACTCCTGAAAGAGATACAGACCAGACTGTTTCTCACTCTTCATCTGTGTCAGTTCTCCTCTTGGCTGACAGGAGATGAACCTTCCATTTATGCTATTTTCCCTTCACCATTGTAGTGATGAGTTACCAGAGCTTCTTATCATTCTGAGAAGAAGCTGGGAAGGCAGAGTGTGGGAAGATGATGTCTGCATGATTTTCAGGATAACTGTAAGAAATAAGCAGATCCTACTTTCTTTCAGTCTTTCACCATCACCATAGCACATTTTAAAAATGTTCCAGTGCTGCAAAACGACTGGCATTCTCACCAGTTTCAGCTTTTGTTGGTGAGCTCAGTAAACATTACGCCAGCTCAACATCAGCTGGCTTGCATTGCCAGTGTGAGGCTATCGTTGGCACCTGCTCCCGCTCGTGTGTGTGTACTTTTGGGATGACAGCTCTCTCACATCTAATCAGACAAGGTGGTGTTACTGCCTCTCAGACTCAAGGAAGTCTGGAGGAGGGGGTTAAGGGATCTGCCAGGCAGACTGAGCAGAAGATCACAGTACTTATTAGAGGAGCGGTGGAAATGAGAGAGTAGGGATTCTTGGGAATGTGAGGGGGGTGAACGTGCAGAACACATAAAAGAAGAGCAAGCAGGAGCTAAAGTCTACGAGCAGCAGCACTAGGCCTCCGTGCACAGACAAGAATGACTAGTTATTAAATTCAATTATATATCTCTTTATCTCAAGGCATTTTACCAGGTGGATACTTCACAACCCAACAACGAGCATCAACTTTGATAACGGTCGGATGGACCCAGAGGACAGAAACTTAGACGGAGAGGCAGTTGTTGGGGTATTGTCAGGTGTAGATGTGGTGGGTCCATTCCTCTGCTAAGGCCCTAGGTTTCATCATTCAAGAAACTGAAAACCTTTCCCACATCAGCCTGTTTAACTCTGAAATTCAAAGGTTTTTCCCTTGGATCATGTAGCACCTCTCCACCAGACGTCATGGAAATAAGACAAACAAAGAAATTGCAATGAAAAATTCCGCCACCAACATTACCCGTCCCAGCAGCGCCCTGAGGTAATGGCGGTTGCCTGTCCACACAAGGCAGAGCCGCAAGGACGGAGTGGAAACTAATGTGTCAGTGGAAACATCGTAACGTGGCGGCTTGAAAAAGAGGGGAATAGGAACGGTTCATCCAAGAGTTGGCTACGTGCAGTTTTCAGTGTTGGGTCGAGGATGGGTTAGCGATGAGCAACTCCACACTAATACCTTACGTCTTATTCTAATTCAACATCTCATTCTCAGGGCTTTGGTTCAGTTTGAGCAGCTTGGGTCACAGCGATACTCTGATCCGGACTGACACCTCTGTCTTTTTAAATGATGTGCTTCACCTTGGCAGCCACAGAGCAGGGCAGTGCCTCACCCTCCACCATCGGCCCCGGATCATGTGAAGGCAGAGGAATCAGGGGGGGGGTGAATCAGAGACCACACTGGCTGGCGAGGCTCTGCACTTCGGCCATCTTTGCACAGTTTATGCTCGTTTACGCACAAACGCAGCTGAAGCCGGCAGCGGGCTGTGTTGTGTTGGACATGTCAGCACATCTCTGATGTGGCGCATCTCAACTGCGTCAAGTCACATGGAGCTAGACGGATCAGACAGGAAGTTGGAAGATTTGATTTCCACAATAAAAAGCTTGCGCTTTAAGGAAAGAGTCAAATTAAACACAAACAAAGATCAAAGATAAAGAAAAAACATTTTTCCAATGTGATTAAAAAAAAAAACAACTTCTGAGTGCATACTGTGAACAATTATTTCTGTATCTTACACTTGGTGTTGAAATTAATTAAACTTAATACTGAATCCAATGTCTTGGATGTCAAAAAGAGCAACAACACTAGTACAACGACTTAAAATAACATTTTATTCTTATTATATTAGAAGTTTCATAGATGAAAACTAAAGCCAACTGAAGTCATACGAATAATTCCATTTAATATGACTACATGAGGATGACAGTACTGATGCTTCGATAGTGACTGTGACATTACTGTTGCTAGAGCAAACGTTTCCCTCAGTTGGATGACTCGGGCGCCATCAGGGCTTTTACTCCGGAAGCAGTGACCGGAAGTGCCGTGTCGGTGTCTCCTCCGCGGATGACGCTGGTGCGCATCTCACCGACCGGGACACAGACCCGTGGACACCTCGGCCTTTTCCCCGCCGCACCGAGAGCCGCGTTTTCCCGGGAGCTGCAGCGGAGCGGAGCGGCTGGCCCTCGCTGCCGTCGCGGGGGGCGTCGGGTCGGAGGCGGACGCCGGTCGGCGGCTCGGTGCTGTGACAGACGGAGATGACGGTCATCCTCCTCCTCCTCCTCCTCCTCCTCCAGGAGCAGCCCCGCTTGTTTTGTATGGCGAAATGAGGCAGGGGGTGGAGAGACGCCACAGAGACGCTGGGCTCCGGCCAAACATCGCCGCATTTTAGCGCTTCTTCGAGGCTCGGCGCTCGCGTTGCGCTGCACCCGCTGCACCGCCGACCGTGTTTTGTGCAAAGTGCACGGTGGAAATGCTGCTCGTCTGAGGACACCCCCCCCCTCCAGATGTCCGTTGCTGCTGCCATGACAGGCAGAGGTCTCCTCTCGACCGCGGCTCAGCCGGTAGGAGGACAGGCGGATTGATTCGGGACGGCGGGTCTCATCTGCGGATGTTATTGTCGTGTGCGTGGAGCCTTGCTGTAGATATCGCCCGCGCACACGCGCCGTGATTGCCACTCAGGGAACGGGGAGAAAGAAAGCAACATGTCTTCTCGATCTGCATTACCGTCTGGAAACGACAGGAGCACCGGAGACCATGTAAGTGCAATTACAGCCTATAGCCTGCGTGTGTGTGTGTGTGTGCGCGTGCGCGCGCAGGAGATAAACCGTGCACGTCCCTTCCTCATGTATGTGGCCTCTGGCGCTCACTGGCTTTATTCACGGTGCACACCGGGGTCACAGATGCCGCCGTTTCCCCTCATTAGCTGCGGGGACTCTGGAGGTTGCGCCGGGTGCAGGTCGGAGCCGCACCACGTCATTCAGGATGTGCTAACCTTGAGTGTGTGTGCGCGCAGGGGAAGAGCCGATGGCAGGCGAGCAGCCCGGGATGAGATAACACTCGGCGGGGATGCGCAGCGAAAACCAGCCGTCACCTCTTATTATAAGGCTGTGGAGAGAGAGAGAGAGAGAGAGAGTGATGTCACATTAGAGCTTCTCCCCACTGCTGCTGCTGCTGTGTGCGTGCGTGCATGCGTGCGTGCACCCCCCCCCCCCCTAGAAATTGGATGGGTGGGACAGGAGGCCAAAATAAATGTATAGAGAATATCTGGGTTGCTCGCATGAGGCGAGGGGATTACTGCATAAAATGATGTGCAGTCCGTTGCTGCGCAGCCTACAAAGCGCCCAACCCCAGAGCCAGTGGGTGTCAGACAGAGCCGTACATTGAGTACAGTGGGAAACAGAAGCGGCCTGCAGGAGAGACAGAAGCCAGGAGGATTTATTCATGTGATGCATTCAGAACCACTGAGTCCACACATGCACTCTCGCTCTCTCTCTCTTTGTTAATGTGCATCAGAATGGTGACATGAGTGATTGGCGTTGCATTATGTCATTTCTCTGCCTTAAACACTTCTGGCAAGACTCCCCCCCCATCTGCTTGTTAGCAGAGCTTTCAGCACAGAGGGATGGTTAAGCCAGTAGATCTGTGTGTGTGTGTGTGTGTGTGTGTGTGTGTGTTGGGAGGTCTACATATTTCACTCATGTTGTGGGGACCTTTGTTCCTCCTGATAATAGTAGTTGCAAGGTAAGGTTGGGTCCAGGGTTAGTTTTGGGTGACTGGTTATTTTTAGCTAACTTAGTCTGTAGGAAATGATTGCCCATCAGTGCAAGGTCCACACAAAGTCCTTAAGACTGCACGTGTGTGCTGTTCCTGAGAGGTGTGTGATTGAGTGTGAATGCAGATCCTTCCACGACGATGCGTCTGGATCTGCTGTGACCACGCCACAATCGAGCGCTGGTGACAGAGGACTGGGCTGACCGGCTGAACCGTCGCGTTGCCATGTTGGCACAGGTGAGGCCTGGCTCCGGCAGCGTGCCGTCGGTGGACTCCAGCGCTCGACAGCACGCTGCGGAAGCCTCTGAAGCTCTTGGTCGGGGCTCGCCGGCGTGACGAGTGGACTGTAGAGAGTCCAAATTGGCTCAGAGGTGGGGCGTGAGAACAGGAGTGGGAGCTCGGGAAGGAGGGGCGTAGGGCTGCGTGGTCGTGTTTGCATTTCTGTGTGTGTGTGTGTGTGTGTGTGTGACATGCTGGGGGGATGGAAGTGCAATGCCTCAGGGCCTGGGACCGGCCAGGGACCACTGTGCCAGCATCTGCTCCCTTTTTCTGCTGTCCTCCGACATCCCTCTCGACACTATTTGTTTTTCCTCTCATTCTTTTCTTCCCCTCTTTGCATCAGACATCCTGGTTTCTCCATCTCCTCTAATTTTCCTCCCCCCAACACGTATCCCTCGTCTCTCTCCTCCTCTTCTGCCGTGTTGTCACGTGACAAGAAGCTGCTTCGTCCTGTAGTGCATCAGGCTTTGTTGGAGTAGATGCACATTGTTGTGCTCTCCTTTCTCTTCTGCTCTGCTTCCTGGCTGAAACTGATCCGTGACTCAAGCCGTGGACTCTGTGGCCGCTGCATGACAATCCTCTGAAGCAGCGGCGAGCAGCAGAGTGTTTACAGGGCAGTGAAAGCTTCAGGGTTGGCCTCGCGTTGCAGGGGTAGCATCACCTTTAGAGTCGGCCATGCTGCATGAAGACTTGCTCCAGCAGGCAAGTGGTCGAGCTCTGAAGACGATGATGCGGAACCCAAAATGGAAACATTATGTTCCGGTGTTCATGAGCTGGACAGCAGCTGTGGACTAAGAACATGGACGGCATGGGTTCACTCAGTTCAGCATCCCTCCTGTTTGTGATGATTCTCAGTCTATCAGGAGATAAAGTTTACCTGTGCAGTTTAGGTCAGAGCACACGCACACACGCACACCTGTGGACCAGTCACTGCTCAGTGATTCCCAAAAATGCAGCCCACAGTTAGGTAGAGAGCCCCCAGACAAGGTTAGGGGTGTCTGCGGTCCGCCCCTTAGTTGTGAAATGATGTGAGAACAGAAGAGGATGGAAAAGTGGTGATATAAACATGGAGGACCTTGAATCAGATGTCAAAGAGGTTTTGGTGATAATGGTGCCGTAAACAAACGTTCAGCAGTCGAGTGAAGAATCTCCTGCTCAGTCAGTCTCCAGAGAGGGTCCAGGTCTGTGGAGGTCATGCGTGAGAAGACTCTCTTTTGATCCGGGGCAAACACCAAACACCGCAGCTTCAGCCCCATTCTCCGAATGTGCCGCTGGTGGAGGTCCTTTGCTATCCCACTACTCTGCCTTTAACCTCCCCTCTCCCCTTTTCCTTCCAGCATGTGTCGCTGGGGGCCAGTCGCTCAGACAAGGCGACCAGCCAGTCCAGCCGCTCGCTGGGCGCCCGGTGCAGGAACTCCATCGCCTCCTGCTCCGACGAGCAGCCGCACATCGGCAACTACCGTCTGCTCAAGACCATCGGCAAGGGAAACTTCGCCAAGGTCAAGCTGGCCCGCCACATTCTGACGGGCAAGGAGGTAAGACCATAATCTTACCTTATCTGTTTTTACCTTTACTTGTTGTTAAGTTACAACGCACAACTTTTAAAAGCTGAATACTATAAGACAACACAAATACACATCACTTTCTAAGTGGACTCAATGAAAGGTTTATAGATTGGACGTTTGAATGATTAATACGCATTTTAATAAAGCTTTATAGATCAGTTATAAGCAATTAAGAACAACTTTTGGAAAGCCAGGCTGTAATAGATTTCTTTGACTGTTGGCACCATGTGACCACTTTCCTTGCTAATGGGTGAGAGCGTTTGTAAGGTCAGATAGGAAGTATCTGCACTGTTATATAAAGCTGATGTCTGAGCTATCATAGATTCAGTATACAAGAGTTTTTTAGTCCATGTCTACATGATGCCCAAAGCGCTTTGAAACCAGCATTTCTTTGTCTTTCTTTTTTTTCTGAAATTGGCAGTGAACCATCATTAGCCTGGCATAGTCGTGCCAATGCAAGTCAGTGGGGATTAAAACCCACTCAAAATGGCTTTACTACAGCGTGTTGGAGTAACTGTATGCACTGTCCTCAGCCCACGTTCACCTGGTAAACAATGGAATAATCTCCTCTGAACTATATTTATCCACATTTGGGATGCTGGGAAATGATTGCTGGCCGTGGATCAGTGACATCAGCGGGCCAGGCTTGTGAGCGTCGTGCAGGGGGAGGGGACTGGAAGCGCAGGACGACGATGAGGATGATGATGATTTGTTTATCTGAAACTTGCTCCCTGTCTCCTCCAGGTTGCAATAAAAATCATTGACAAAACTCAGTTGAACCCAACCAGCCTACAAAAGGTGAGTTTGTCGTCTTTACACTGACTGCTTGTTTATGGAGGGATGTGTGCATCATGTCTTCCAAAGTGGAACACACACTTTTGAAACACCCCGGCCTTCATCCAGAGCAGCAACGCATCAAAAACACTTTGGTTTTGTTACACTCATGCAATTCACCAAAGTACTTATTTGCCACAAGGGATTTGCAGAGGTTCAGGCTTATCCTCAGCTGCTCCCCCTCAGAGGGGGCAGGAAGGAGCGAGCGGCTGATGGAGAGGGGGCTCATGGGATGCGATGCTGTGTGGCAGGTGCGAGGGACTGGATGGGAGCGAGAGGAGACCCCTGCTCCGGAGATGATCTCTCGTCTCTCAGGGGTAATCGCTGCCCTGAGAGGGGGTTGACTCATGGCGGAAGCTGCGGCCCCCCCGTGCGGCTCTGTTCTTCTGAACCACGCCTTGCTTTCGATAACCAAGATGCTGTGGTAATTTGTTCTTGCTCGATGTTTGGTTAAGAGGTGTCTCTGGAAAAGTTTGTGAAGGTCGGGGACGAGCGGAACAGTGGGCTCTTTGGTGCACACATGCACACAAACACCAGACTCAGATGCAGAAGCAGGAATTGTGAGCTGTGTCAGGGGCTCCATTGAGAAGGTTTGTTCTGGAGAGGTGTCTCAATGCTCCTTGCTTTTTCACACGTGCTCCATTAGCTCGCCGTTGAATTGTAGCCGGGTACTCGCTCCCATGCAACATTAGCTCCTTGAAAAAAAGAAAAAAACAGTTACTGAAACACAGTGAATCCTGGGAAAGGTGAAACTGGGATGGATCCAGCAGCAGCAGGAGCTTCTTGGGGTTTGAAGGACAACCTCGTCGGCGTCCGCCTTCAAATGCAGCCTCCAAATGCAGCCTCCAAATTAAGACTAGATTGGTAGAAGACACAACATGGTGCACTGAGGTCTGATAGCACGCTCGCTAGTTTCCATCTTAGCTCCCAACCATAGGAATCAAAACCTTTCCTGCTTAGAGACTCGAAGGGTGTGGACAATTCAATCAACCCGTATTTTCTAGTAATGCTGTGTACATGTACACATTCGGGCCAACCCCCCCCACGTCTTATCTCCTTCTACCTCGCTCGGCCTGCCTGAGCTCCTCTGCCTGCGGGCAGGAAGTGAACAGATCAGAAGAATCAAATCAGGGATGAAATATTTGTGCTTTATATGTGCGTAGTGTGTGTGTGATTCTGTTTGACTGGAAGACGTCTGCATGTCCTGCCACATATGGTAAAAACATCCGCGTTTCCTCCCATGCAGATGATGTTGCTAACATTGCTTACCTCGTGTCACTCATCCCAGTGGAAATCATGCTACCCCCATATTTGGCACTGGCCTTCAGTAGCTATCAAGGCTTTAGTTCAAATGCAGGTCCCACTTGTTTTCTTTTCCCGCAGCTGTCCGTTGTCGTTTAGACCTCTGACCTCCTGCAATCCTGATGCTTTGACTCATGGTGTTGCCTCAGAGAATTGATTTTCTTTACCTCACCTGGCCTGAATGTTAGCTCCTCTCATGTTATTGTTCCTGGACCAGACTAGATGCTGCGGAAACTACGCGGAAACATTTGAAGAGAGACTGGCCACTGATTGGAGGGAAGACTCCACAATTGGCTGGTGATGATAGCAGGCTTCTTTACATGCCCGTGGGCCAGAGAAAATCCTTAGTACTGAAGACATGAAAGAGCCTATATTAGCATAATCTAGGGGGTAATGTATGTAGGGGGGTGTATTGTAAAGTGGTGGATAAAAGTGGGTGAGGAAGGAAGGAAGGAAGGAAGGAAACGAGGGAAATGAAAGCTGAGAAAAATCGAAACTCAAGAAGAAGGATTTTTGTGAGAGGACAGATTAGGAAACTGAAAACTAAAATATGTGTCAGAAGTTAGACTTGGTCCCATTTTAATTGTACTGTTATTACATTTCAAGTTGAAATTTGCATTTTAATATTGCTGCAGTCAAACATGCAGCCAGGAACCTTTTTTTAATCCGCCGCTGAGAGAGAGAGAGTGTTGCTTTGACCGATCTGGCCACTCCGCTGGACGGGAAGGAGCAGGGAATTATTGGAACGTCATAATGATGAGACGTCTGAGCACTACATTACCCAAGATTCCCTCTAGCTCAGCTGGAGAAGCGGGGAAAGAGCCTGGTCTTAATACCTGGGTCGCTATGGCAACAGTGACGTTGGGGCGCTGCTAGAGGAGAAGGCTGCCGGAGCTGTTGAATGAATGAGGAGGGGAATAGGGGGAGACACGTCTGAAAATAGGAGAGGGGGAGGATTGAGGAAAGAGGATCGAAAAGCTTATCGCACCATCATTTGATTTTCAGACGGAGTTGATGACACGAGTCTCTGACAACGACGCTCTTTACCGATGGACTGGTCTGTTATTTACATGAAACCATCTGATGCCCTGCTCTGCTTGGACAAATTGTACAAATGTGTCCCCCCCGGAGTAAACGTATCCCACGCAGTGAGACGCGTTCGGACGGACTGGAAGTTCCGTTCACGGCGGATTCACACGTTTGTGTGTGGCCCATGTTTTTGCTTGTGATGTTGTTGTCACCAGATTTTCATTTGGATGAATATCAGACACAGAAAGTGATAGTGTAATTATTTGGACAGAGGTGTACCGACGCTGCTCAGCCTCCAGTGTCTCAGGTCTAAAGGCACAGACTGTTCTCACCAATGCATCTTATTTGAAGTTTTAATGACTCAGGACTGGTGCCACTGCTCCTCGTGTTGTAGGGCTGATCCATACATGTGTGGATGCTCCATGCTGGAGGAGCTGAACTACCTGAACAGCCCGATGGGGCTGCAGGTCCCTCATGCTACCAGGAGCGACAAGAGCACCAGCAGGAGAGAAAACTGAGGAAGAATTAGTCAGGAAGGATTAAGCGAGAGCAGCTGTGTGTGGCAAGCACAAGCAAAACCATTCCTGCTTTGGTTGGTTTCTTGCTTTAGCCTCTGCTGCACCTGTTCTCACTTTCATTTGCTCAAAGCAGCAGTGACATTTATTCACAACAACTTGTGCTTCCTACATGGACGGATTGATATCCATCAAGTGATCATTTGGCTTTATACTGTGAGGGATGAGTGTTCCCTTTCCCTTTTTGAGCAGTGTGTTTGTTTACATACAATAACATACTGCAGTGTGGAGAGACGGTGCTCAACACTCAAAGGGAAAGTGATGGGTTTTTATTTCATTTTATTTCTGACCAGATTGCTCATGACATTAAAATGACATTTGTCCTTTGCAGCTCTTTCGGGAGGTGCGAATAATGAAAGGCTTAAATCACCCTAACATAGGTAAGGCACTGACACACATCTCTGTGGACTTAGTGTTTGTGGGCCAGCCTGTGCATGTGCTCCGTGTGTGTGTGTGTGTGTGTGTGTGTGTGTGTGTCCATATGTGACCAGACGGATGTCTAATGCGTTGAATAAGCTGGAGAAAATTCATTGACTGAACTGCAGCAGCCGACGTCTCGGGCCTTACACAGAGGTCACGATGTGGGATTTTCTAAAGCTGAAATGTCATATGGATCAAAACCCCCACAGCATTAACAGCGGGTTCCTCCGCATTAAGACAGACAGGGAGCCGGCTGTGCTATTATTTATAACATGAGCAGGATTTACTTATATATATTTGATTTTAATCTGATTCTGTTTTGGTCCACAGTGCAGCTGTTCGAGGTGATTGAGACGGATAAGACCCTTTACCTAATCATGGAGTACGCCAGTGGAGGTGGGTGCACTGGCAATGCAGTGACTTACCTGTTCAGCTGAAGCACACCTTTTTAAATTCAGCACATTATTGAGTATAAATATATATCAATATTTTCTTTGATATATTTGTTTTGTCTAAGAGAAATTCCCAAAAAAACCTGTCACTGATTTATATATCATTTTATTACAACAGCAGTCTTAGGATAAACCTTGACCTAAACCTTTTCCTGAAATGTTTGACAATCCTAAAATGTCGAGGCCATATACAGTTTAAAGGAAGTGTACAGTCAAAGATTTTTCCTTTTACCCGTGTAATTAAATTAATATAATTATAAGTAAATATAAATAACTGAGCAGCCCCTGTGCTGTGATGGTGTTGCTGTTTAACACAGTCTCAGGAGCCGAGCCAGCAGGGTGCATCTTAAGTCTCCGTTTCTCTCTTCCTCCCTTTCATGTTTCTATTTGTGTTGCTCTCTTGTCACCAATACCTTTTTTTCTATGATCTGACCCAGACCATATCGTTTGCTCACTGTGACCTTGGAGAATGTCAGAGACCCAGGTTGAAATGTGGCTTTCGCTCGGCTCCATGTGACTTTTAAGTCACAGATAAAAAGACTATGTTTATGAAGAACAAAAGTGCTATGCACAGTCTTTTTCAGAACCATAGCAACAGTTTGCTTCCTAATACAAGGACCACGTTTCTCTATGTGTTTGTTTCAGATTATGTCATTCTGTGTGTTATCATTGTGACACAGTTTGACATTTAAGATATATTATGTGAAGTGTTTTGTTTCTTATCTGGTTTTGTGTCAGTAAAGGTTACAGTGTATGACTGTGATCATAATTAGAATCTTCATTAATAAAGCAGAAAGAGGAACAGCATCAGTACCTCAATTAAGTAGCAACTCTGCCAACTGTGGGCACCATGACCCTGTGGTCACATCATAAATTGGTTGCGGTAAAACCACTGAGTGTCCTGATCTGAACTGAACTAAGGAAGCATTTTATTGAATAAAAACAGGAAGTAGTAATCCCTACCTATTCCTTATTCAGTTGCAATATGCAGCCTCACCACTAGATGCCGCTACATTTCACACACTGCACCTTTATGTCTTTCTCCTTTAGGAGAAGTGGAAATTGACACCGGGACAGAACAGGGCCTTAGAAATATTAGAATATAGTGGCATTTACTGTAGTGGCTTTATTTTCACAGGTGAAGTGTTTGACTACCTCGTGTCTCATGGGAGAATGAAGGAGGTCGAAGCCAGAGCCAAATTTCGACAGGTATGAACTAGCCACCTCTGCAGGCCCACATTGCATTAAACTGTCCGTTCTCTAAGTCGTCTATGCCCTCGTGTTCACAGATCGTTTCTGCTGTCCACTACTGCCACACAAAGAAAATTGTCCACAGAGATTTGAAGGTGAGAGAAAACAGCTCAGAAGATGCTTTTGGGCTGCATTCAGAGGCCAGGGATTAAGGCTAGTCCAAGACTGGGGCGTGTGTTTTGCTGACAGATTACACTTTATGGAAAGTTCTAATCTTGGACTGGTCCTAATCTTCCCCTGCAACACGGGCCCTTTAGCATGAAGAAGCCCTTCCTTTTTACAGAGGCAGTCACAGTGATAGGTTTATGTATATATATGCAGATATGCAGTGACATGTATAAAGTATGAGTCATGTCCAGTATCTGTGTTGTTGGACAACACGCTAACGCCCCTCCTCCCCATCTGTCTCATTCCTGCTCTTTTCACAATTCCCCGTTCTTGTGTCCGCCCACTCTCTCCTCCCCCATCCAAATATTTCCTCCACTGCCCCCCCCCCTCTGGCTGGCCATCCCTGCCTCCTTGTCCTCTCCATCGATGTATTTATATCTCAGGCGGAGAACCTTCTGCTGGACGCCGACGCCAACATCAAGATCGCAGATTTCGGCTTCAGCAACGAGTTCACACTTGGCAACAAGCTGGACACGTTCTGTGGCTCGCCGCCATACGCTGCCCCGGAGCTTTTCCAGGGCAAGAAGTATGACGGGCCGGAGGTGGACGTCTGGAGTCTGGGAGTAATCCTCTACACGCTGGTCAGCGGCTCGTTGCCCTTTGACGGGCAGAACCTGAAGGCAAGTGGGATGGGAGGCGGGTCTATGTGGAGGAGTCGTTGTGGAAGTTGATGATGATTCTGTTTCAAGCCTGCCCACTAGAAAAGAGTATTTAATTTCATAGAAATCTAATTTTGTGTTTAAAAGCTGTGAAATCTCCGGCAGGACGCGCTGCTTTTTAAAATGTTCAGCTGGACAGTGTCACAGATCATCGTCCCCGATTCATGTTCCTAATGTTTCCCCCCCACAGTCATGCTGCTCTCTCGTTTTCTCTGTTGCAACGTTTCTGCAGCGTGGAGTAAAACCAGCTACTAGACAGAGCAGTAGTATCTGTATGTAGAATCCAGCAGATGGCAATGAATGGCCCCCTGGAGCTCGACCAGAGGGTGGAGACAAATGTGTATTTGACCCCTCTCACGTGTGACTGTACCCCAGCACGCTGCCTGCAGTGAGGGACTCGGGGTTCATCTTCTATGCGAGTCATTATGATATTGTCCTGATTGGACTAAAAAAAATTGAACATAATGAAATACATGTGAGTTCCAGAGTGAAGGTTGTGAGAGGGGAAAGACTTTACTGTGATGATAACATCTGTTTTGAGACACCAAAGCAAATAAAGTGCCGGTAACCAGCTCTTCTCTTAGCTTGTTGCTTTTGTCCATCTAACACACGTCTGATGTGACAACAGGAGCTGCGGGAGCGTGTGCTGCGGGGGAAGTACCGTGTGCCATTCTACATGTCCACAGACTGCGAGGGGATCCTTCGCAGATTCCTGGTGCTGAACCCTGCCAAACGCTGCACCCTGGAGGTGAGCGGGGCCAAACGGCCCTTTACGTACAGAGGGAACCTCACATCTGAACGTCACCTGAAGCACTTCTCTTTTCTGCCTTTGAATTCCTACAGCAAGTCATGAAGGACAAGTGGATAAATTCAGGGTATGATGGGGAGGACCTGAAGCCCCACATAGAGCCTGTTGAGGACTACAGCGATCCAGCTCGCATCGGTCAGACAGAGTCACTGTTGTCGAGACAAATTCGATGTTTTGTGGCATTTATGGCCTTATTCTTACCTTTGCTTGTGTTCCTCAGAGGTGATGGTGGGGATGGGCTTCACCCCAGAGGAGATCAAGGACTCTCTGCTCAATCAGAAATACAATGAGGTCACGGCCACCTACTTGCTGCTGGGCCGCAAAGGCGACGTGAGTGACATAGATCTGCCTGCACCAGGCGCCACCAACGTCAAGTCTGTGTGATTTATATCAGGGCATCTCCATGTCTGTCTTTATTTTTGGGAATACCCGCTCTCTGCTCTGCTCTCTCAGGGATCTCCTTCATGTGTAGGTGTATAGACAATGGAGCTGTCTGACTAGCATCAGTGTGCTCGTTCAGGGCCGAACAGCCAGTACTAATACAACAGTGTTGTTCGATGGCTCAGTTCTAAAAGGTCTAAAAACAAAGAGCAACATTGAATAAGACAGCGATGTCTTCATTCAGCGCCGTCACATCCGCTCCCACTTTCTGACGCTTCCTTTCCAATGTGGCGTTGCAGGAGGGCAGTGAGGCTCGCTCCGCCAGTAGCCTGTCCCTGGCGAGGGTACGACCCAGCCCCATCACCAACGGGACCAACAAGCACTCTTCAGCCACTGGCTCCTCTTCCTCCTCCACCTCGTCCTCTCACAGCAAGACCCAGCGCAGTGCCTCCACCTACCACAGGCAGCGACGGCACAGTGACTTCTGTGAGTTTCTGCTCTGATGTTAAAGTGACACACACGAGAAGTAAAACCTCAGAATTCAAACGCAGGTTTTGATCTCCAGTAGAAAAATGCTGGCTGTGCCGTTTGCAGCCTCACTGCAGAATACTCCTTATATGAGTCTCTGTGTGTCTGTGCTCTGCTGTCCTCCACAACAAAGGTGGGCCTTCCATGCCCGTCATGCACCCCAAACGGAGCCCGACGAGCACGGGCGACCGGGAGCTACGGGAAGGGCGCATGCCGTCTCGTAAGGCCAGCTGCAGCGTGATGGGAAGCCACAGCCTCCCTCCCTCCAGCCCAATGGTCAGCAGTGCCAACAACCCCAACAAGTCTGAGATCCCCGACCGGCGCAAAGACATGACTGCCACCACAGTAAGAGCATTCAAGGAAAAGGTTCAGGACTGTCACAGAAGTGAAATGATTGGCCGGTGTACCTGTCTGTCACGAACCGACCCTCCGGCCTGTGTGCGCCACACCCATGCTCTCCATGCACATGACCAGAAGTGCCGGTCAGGAGTTAGCAAGCGAATCACGGAAAGGTCGACTTTAAGCTCCTTCGGGGGGCGGAGCTTTGACAAGAGGGCTGATGGGATACATCTGTGGCATGCTCGTGTCCGCATGATTACCAACCCAAGATTCAATTCAGAATTCCTGATCCACAGACGTCATTTTATTGCAGTTAAAATATCCAGATGTATTTCCACCAACAGTCGGTATTTGCTGCTATTTAAATGCATGTGAAAAAACACAAGATTGACTTGTCATGTCATGTCATGTCATTTTCCAACCGCTTGTGCATGTATTTTTATAATAACCAATATTAGTCGTAATCGTACTTTATTCCTCTCCGTGTAGAACAACATCCCTGGAAGCGCCATGACACGCAGGAATACGTACGTGTGCACAGACCGCTCGGGCGCTGACAGACACTCTCTCCTGCAGAATGGCAAAGACAACAGGTACCACCCTCAGTGAGAGAGTTGAAGGGTTTAATGTTTGATGGAGCTGCTCATGTACCAACACACGAGACTGAACTAATGTCATGTGGAGTAATAATATTTACTTGGCGGTCATCACATTCAGTTGTTTCAAGCCAAAATATACACACGGCCTCAGGCCTAACGTTGTGCTGAATAGGGAGCAGCTGGATGTCAAAAGGTTCTGCACTAAATACATGCGTCAAAGAGTTTGAATATAGGTTCATGTAGATTTAACTGTGTCTCTAATATCTCATATTTTACTGTGGTGAATGTTACAATACAACACAATCACAGCTCTGCTGTAAACGGTCAGTATTAGCGTGGAGCTTTTCTAGTTCTAGGCGATGGGTAAGAGCATTACTCTCATGTGATCATTTTCACACTAACAAGTGGCAGAATGGTTTCAAAAAAACAGAAAATATTATATACAAACAATATTCCTCTTGCTTGTCAAAGTGAAGCGCTCTTACTTTCCACAATGCATCGGCTTGTTTGCAGTTGACACACCCACAGCATCTTCATCAACACTTTGACGTATTGTGACAGACAGAAGAGCTGAGTGGAGCAAATGTATGCACAAGCAGGGCTATGAGAATGGGAGTGATAAAATAGGACATTTCTCTGCTCTTGAATAAAGACGGGAAACAAACGGTTGTTCTGACTGACTCTACCCTTTTACCTTTCTGACCTAACTCATGCAGAAGGTATTTTCTTGAATGAATTGATCGATAGCAGACATTCTCTCAGGTTTGACCTCAAGACATAATTTACAAACTCATTTCTTGCTTGCAGCTCTTTGGGCCACCGCATGCCTGCAGCGTCTCCCTCCACGCTCAGCATCTCCGGGGCCGGGGCAGCCTCCTCCTCCTCCTCTTCAGACCGATGCCGTCTGACCAGAGGCTCCACGATTCGCAGCACGTTTCACGGGGGACAGCTGAGGGACCGCGGGCCTCCGGTGTATTCCGCCCCGCCCACTTCGCCCACCCTGTCTCACCACGACGCCAGCCCCTTGCCCCACGCCCGCACCAGGGCGACCTCCAACCTCTTCACCAAGCTGACCTCGAAACTCACTCGCAGGTACAGCTACAGGAGCAGGAGGTCATGTTTGGCACCGGCAGACCGTCCTAGGACGCACACCAGGGTTTGATGTCTGACCTAATCAGACTCAACACTCACTGTTCATATGCACATTAAAAATCAATCAAGTTGTCTTTGATTATCATATCGATTATAGATTAAACTCAACACATCAAAGTAAAAAACATGCACGGACCAAACGCCATGAAATCCCATCAAGTACATGTAATACACACAGAGATGTAGACCAAGGTCTGATGATGGTCATGGAATGTGTTGAAAGTGTGAAAGGTTTCAGGTGTTGGTTGGCGTTTCTTGAAACCCTTTTCATTTCCCATGTTGCTGCTTTGAGCTCAGCTAACTGTTCCCAATGTTTTTTTGCTCTGAGCCTTTCACAGCAACAGGTTTGTAGTCTGTCTACTACACGGGCTGCTGCATCCCAGAATGCAAAGCACATTTGGCTCCAGGAGCCAGTGACGTCCTAATAATTGAACAATCCAAATTGGTAAAACTGACGTGAACGCCATACTGAGTCAGGAAAACGAAGAAAGTCAGAGGAACATTTCACTTTTTAACAAATTAGCTTTTGTCTCTGGCAACCTGCTGGTGTCTCTATTTCCCACCTAACAGCACATGAAGCTGGAGCTGTCAGCTTGGGGCCTGAGTGTGGATCCATGCTCATCAGAGCATTTTTGTTTCCAGCCCGTGTGTGGCCCTGGATTATCCTCCACTGCCCTCTCCCTCCCAGTCGTCATAATCACACATGTCTAATCTTATCAAACCTCAGCTTTATCCTTGCCAATCAGCTGCTGCGCTGCGCTCTTTTATCACCACTTGCTCTCCTGTGATTCATTTATCTTCTCCCCCCCCCCGCTCTCACCCTGTACTCCCTCTTTTCTCTCTGTTCTGTTTTCCCCCACTGTCATGGCATCAGGGTCAACCTTGACCCGTCCAAGCGCCAGGGCTCAAACAAATCAGTCTCGGGTTGTACTCTTCCACAAGGATCAAAAACAGTTAGTAAGTTCCCATGTCTCTCGCTTCTTTTCTCGTCTCCCTGTGCCGCCCCCATCTGTCTGCCTCGGTCCACGACCTGCCTGCCTTTCTCACGCCTCTGTATCCGTGAATTAGTGCTCGTCTGCATGCAGTCGTTCATCACCCTCACGCTGTCAAGGTCTCAACACGTTTGCTTTCAAGCATGATTCCATTCAAGGAGAATCTGTGTGACTTTTGTTTTGGACTTTCAGGATCAGCCTGTCCTTGTCAGAAGATGTGATCATCCTTCGTTTTCGTTACGTGTTTGTGGTTGATGGGAGGAAACCCACTGAATGTTTACAGTGGATGGGAATGAGTCTGCATGCTGTGAGTGAGAGAAGAGGACGTCCCCGTGAGCGGAGGGACAGACAGCTCCACACATCTCATGCTTCATCTTCTTCTTCTTGTTGATGCTTGCCCGGTCTCACTGTTTCACGTCCGCTGCTCAGTACCATCTCACTGGAGAGTTGTGGGCTTGTGGTCCTGTGCTGGAGTGGATGAACCCTAACCGAGCCCGTTTGTCTTACAGGGTCACAAATGAATCTGAGGGAATCAGGAGATTTGCGGTCACAAGGTCAGAGCACGTCCCTGCTGCCACTGGATGATAGTTCATGCGTTGAGTCTTACAGTGTGCAGTAGCGACAGCCATGGTTGAAATTCCACATTTGTTTTTTCCTCCAGTTGCCATTTACCTGGGTATCAAAAAGCGTCCGAGCCCCGGGCCGTCGGACGTGGCTGGGATCTGAGGAACGGGGCGCGGCGGGACCCTGCGGAGGTGGTACTGGCTCTGCGGGAGGCAGCGCTCGGATGTGGCTGCCAAGTCCACCACGCCGGCCCCTTTCTGCTCTCCTGTACCCACGGCGTGGCAGGGGGCCGCGTGGCTTTCGAGGCCGAGGTGTGCCATCTTTCCACGGGCAACTCCGAGACTTCTAACGGGGTGCGCTACACGCGACTCTGGGGGGCACCGCTAGCTTTTCGGGACATTGCCACCCAAATCTCTAAGGACCTTGAACTTTGAACAGGGGGTGTGTTTGCGTAGGCTTGTGCTTTTTTTTGTGTGTGTGAGTGTTAATGTGTGTGTGTGTGTGTGTGTGTGTGTGTGTGCAAAGTCAAAGGGCAGGAAATAGTTGAAGAAAAAAAAACAGAAGGGGTTAGGGGCTGGACCCGAGAGAAAAGACTTCTCCTTCTGTTTCTTTCATTACAACCCCCCCTTGCACGCGCGCACACACACACACACACACACACACGCGCGCACACACACACACCTGACCCGTGAAGTCCCACAGACTGAGGCACCCACACTCCACCCTATCACCCCACCCAGCTCAGCCGACTTCTTCTCTGAGCTGCTGCACCCACTGGACCTGGATCAGATGGGATCTAGTCGAATATTTTTTATCGCTACTCTAGCCATAATGACTCTTAATTTTGTTATTTATTGCTCTGATAATTCTTTTGAACCACTGTCACTTTCACCACTACAGGAAAAACACCACTGTGTAGTGGACGTCATTGACAAGCCAGTCCTTTTTTTTAGAACTGTTCTTTTATATATTTATGTACACTGTTCATTTTTTTCCCCCTTTCTCCTCACAATGATTACCTGCTGACGTTTCACCACCTGGGGACAACGTGCACAAATGTGGAGATGGTCACATTCGGTGAGACGATGAGCAGCAGCAGACGGTTGCATTGCATTGATTAGTGCATGCACAGCAGTGATGACTGCACTGGATTAAGGTCAGTGGCAGCAGGGTTGACAGGCCTTTGGAACAGCCAATCAGACGCTAATGAACCAGTGACACGTCAAGCTTGATTATCCAGTAGGGTTCTCATCTCTCAATCCCATTATGAGGCGAGCAGAAAAAAATCTCCTGATCCGGAACAGTCATGTGGAATTCTAGATTTGATTCAATTTAATTTTTTCAAATTTGATTTAGATTAATCATGTACAACTCGTATCTTTACTGGCGTTCTGAAAGACATGCACAATCCACGCTGCTCCCTGATTGGCTAGATTCATCGCCTGTCAGTGCTGGTCAACGACCGTAGCCTCCCACCTCGCTCTTGCCCCTTTCGTCAAAAAGCATCGCTCCGAGGACGCAAGAGCAGTGACGCAGACCATGAGAGATCTTTCAAACGACCCTCGACTTTTAAGAACTGTGAGGGAGCTTAAAGTCAGCGTCACGCAGACGGCGTCAGTCATCTCAAAATAGGACGTTCTGTAATTCTGATGTATTTTCAGTGCAATGCAATTCTATGGTTCTGTTTTGTGCCATGTGACCTCGCCTCACTCATCATGACAATATGTCGACAGGAAACCCCCAAAAAGTGGATCAGCCAAGCGATGAAAACACTCTCTCTCACACACACACACACACACACACACGTCCAAGTATCCAACCTCCTGTTTTTGTGGCACAGTGTATGAACGGGTCAGTCCATTGTTGATGGCTGTGGGTATCAGGGAGGGCGTGTTTTCTGAATTTGGAAACGATGGAGGCAGTGTGGACGGTACTTTCTTCTACCCTGTCTGTTGCCTTTAAAGTGAAAAACCCCGAGCGCCTTCATACAGTGCATATTTAATGTATAAAAAAGAAAAAGAAAAAAGAAACAAAAAACCCCTGAGAGCTTTCTATTCTCCCTCCCTGTTTTTTTTTTTAGTGAATAACATACTGTGATATTTCTGTCGGCTCCGGACCATCTCGTTTGGCTACTGATTTACTGTTGCTACACTCTCAGTTGTGGCCCAAGACAGACCCCCGCCCCACCCTCATCCCCCCCCCCCCCCACCGATGTTTCAACTCTTTCAATTGCCCCCCCCCCCCCCCCCCCGCCCCACCGATGTTTCAACTCTTTCAATTAAACAGGCTCAGCTGTCACACCGCGTCCGTACCACCCACTGAGCACGTGGCTCACCTCTGCGCTTTGTTGGAGGTTTTTCTCACAGGGGAGCACTGTCATCATCCACACTCTCACATTGTAAGACCCACGTATGGCATCTTCTCAGCCCTGTTTGGTGCGTGCTGTTTCCTGGGGCCCGGCGAGGCAGGGGGAGGGGAGGGGGGGGGGCGGCGGCGTTGACCCGTCCTCCTCCTCATGGTGAGAAGCAGAAACCAATATGGGCACAAGGAGTCTGTTGTTGTCCTCTCCCTGGACGTTTCTCATTGTGGTGTATATTAGCATTAGGTAATATAGACCTCAATGCACTTTGCTTTGACTTGAATCAGCTCCTTCCAGTGTACCTGTACAGGTAATACCCAGAACTAGCCACTGGAGGGCGCCAATGTCTTAAATGTGAAACACTTCAATTTGTGGATATTTGCACAGGTACTTTATTTATTTTTTAGAATAATATCATTAAAACAGGTTTATATCAGTCAGTTGATGGCTGTATATAAAATATATGAATATAGTATATATCTTAGAGCTCAAGGTTTATTTATAGCTAGAGCAAGGGAAGTAAATCTAGTTTAAAGCAGTTTCTGTCAGTGACAATGGGGAACAAAATCAACCTGCAATCCTGCATGACTTCGGAGTTTGGGTTTTAGGGTTAAAAAAAAGAAACATGATGCACACCTAGAATCAGAAGCTTTGTGAGATGCAGACACAGTCAGGTTCCAAGACACGGATTGATACAAAGAAAATGGTGCTAAGACGTCGCACCAGGTCATTGCCCCCTTTCACTAAGACAAACCAACCAGTGTGGGTGAGGTACAATGACTTCACTGTGTGGGCTAAGGGATAGGTTCAGTACATTCACGAGGTCTTCTGAGGTCTTCGAAGTGTTTAGGTTTGCCATGAAATGTACCACAGCAGCCGGTGCGTAATTCAGATAAATCGCAGTAGGGACACAGGGAATAAATTGTTCTTGCAATTCGGATTGCAAGTTGCTTCTTAACTTGAAATGACAGAGATCCCAGTGAAGCCCCTCACATGTCGACAGCCCTGGGTTGCATTCAAGCCATAGAAACGTTCTGTCGCTGTCTCCTGATTGCAAATAGAAATCAGGTCGTTTGCAAAGCACTTCATTGGGAAATTGTTGACATGAAACTGGCTAAAAAGCAAATGACTTTGTGTAAAACAACTCAGTCTTAGCATAAGACAGATGAACATTGTCTTAAGGTGAAATCTACTGTGAAAATTCTTAAAAGAGTTTCGTTTTTTTTTTTTTTTTGTTGACCTGAGTGTTGAGTAAATGCTTGTGTACCTGCTAGAGACCACGTGTAACTGGTCTGGATCAGATGGTGGATGGTACAGTATTAAGACCCCTGGGGGCTCAGTATTTAACCTGCACTGTTATTTCAAACCTGATTATGGAATCTGTTGATGTTATATGCAAAAAAAGACAGAATAACAGTTTTACCTGTATGAGTAATTTTACACTGCTCTACTGTTTAATTCCTCCCCTCAGAAAGAAACTGTAATGTGAGATTGCGTCATTCTGGTATTTAAGGAGAACATGGAGCTGAAGATTAATAAAATTCACTGATGTTGGGATTTTTTTTTCCTTCATTTTGGTGTCGTGTTTTCAGTTATGAGTTATTTGAACTTGATCAGTGTCAGTTGCGTTAGAGATGATTCTAGTTTCTCTCAAGTCCAAACAAGAAAAGACCATTCCATACGGTTGTTTCACGGGGCATCTTTTATTGAGCAATATGAACACCTTTAATAACCGTTACTCATGTTCTTTTTTCTGCATTTTTTTGAAAGTGAAAGTGGGACAGAGAGAGAGAGGTTGATGACATTGCAGAGATGGCAGCAGGCATCAGATCACATTTGAACCCGTGGCTGTTGCGGGTTGAGCCATTGCCCCGTTGGGGTGGCGGCTGCAGGCGAGCTTTACTCCACCCCAACAACCATTATGCTCTCTTCACTATGAAGGGTGATGCCACGTGTACTGGGCGAGCCCAGCTCAGTGAAGGCCGGCCCCGGGATGTTACCGACCAACACAGGAGAATGTGAAAAAAAAGTGAGAAGTCAAGAGTCTTTAGGTGAGCAGCTGTTTCCTCTGCAAAGCCAAAAGATGGCTCCATGAAAAACAAATGGTCACAGGAAAAAGAAAGAGATTGTCCCTCTCTACTTCTGGGCAGGGATCATGCTGTCAATGGCCTCTCCCTTCTCCAGCTTCTTCTCCATCTCGATCATCAGTTTGACACCATCAACCACCAGCTGGACCTGCTCCACCTCAGAGGAGCCCAGACGGTCGGCGTTGGAGATGTCAAACACACCACCCACGGAGGCAGTGTCCACTCCACCTAAAGACGACAAGGACAGGGGATCAGGTACCGAGGACCCACAGCACATAACAAAGAATGCCCAGCGGACCCACAGGTGTCCACGTGCACGTACCTGTGCCGCGCTTCTGCAGACGCAGCTTGCTGAGGATGTCATCGAACTTGGCGTGTGTGCTGAGCTTGGGCAGCTTGACGTGGACACCACCACGCAGTCCAGTGCCCAGGTTGGATGGGCAGGTCAGGATGAAGCCAAGATGTTCGTTCCACATGAAGCCGTGGTTGCTCTTCTTGAAGGTCTCCTCAATCTGGCAAAGGAGAAAGAGGAACAGTCAGAGGAACATCCAGGTGCCAGCCGCATGTTCAAATCTGAGCTTTCTTGGCATTTACCTTCTGCAGGCCAACGCAGAAACGCCTGAACACCTCCCTCATGTTGCCACCCTGCTGCATGGAGATGACACGCAGGTGATCCTCCTCATTGACCCAGACCAGGAAGGTCTTGTTCTCATTGTGCCTGGGTGACAACAAATGAAAAGCATTCACGTACGAGCCCTTGGGACGGTGAAAAGCGCCGATCTGTCTGGCAAGTCTGGGTTGAGCTCACCAGATGCCTCTGGCGTCGGGCCAGTCACGGGCCATTCCAGCGCAGGTCAGCAGGGGGGAGACGGGCTTGTCAAACAGGAAGTGATCAGCGATCAGCTGGTCCTGCTCGGCAGCGGTCATAGACTTCAGGGGGTAGTACTTGCCCTTGAACTCACCATCCAGGACGGACAGAGCTGCAGAGAGAGAGAGACGCACTGTTAGAAGTCTGCGTGTGGGGCCACTGAAACAAGCCAAGGGGAATAATGTTGTGGGTTAGGAATGTGTTGGTGTGAACTGAACCACCAACCGTGCACTGAATTTATTCATCGCTCACCCTCAACGGACAGCTTCTCAATAGCCCTACGCTCGCCACGGCTGTTGTGGGGGGGGAGAGTGAATCCCTTGATGCTACGGCCAGTACGGACGCGGCTGGACAGAACGTAGTTGGGGTCAAGGTCGTCGCCACCCTAAAAACAGAAATAGTCATGTTTGATTCCAAGTCTCATGAGTCATTTTGAGCTTTCTGGGAGTCTGACTCTTCACTACAGGTGCTGTACCTTCAGGTTCTCGAAGTTCAAGTCAGTCTTGTGCTTGTCAGTGGGCTTGTATCCACCATGGCGGTCTGAGATGACGGGGTCCAACAGCTCCTTGAAGACCTCGTAGGACTCCTCGTCACCGGCGACGCAGCCAACGGTCATGATGAAGGGGTGACCTAAACATCAGGGGAGCACAGGACAGCAGCCATTAAAAGACGGAACGGAAGCTTCTGCAGTGGAATAAGGTGATTACCAAATGGTTAATTTAACTGCGATGATTTTATGAATTGTAAAACAATTATTAGATGAGCTGATGTGTGTCTCTGGGTCTCACCGGGGTTGTCAACGCCAGTCTGGATGACATCATCCAGGGTGTAGCCACTGGGGGTCTGCCTGTCCCTAATCTTGCCATAAATCTCCTTGGTCAAAGCCTTGGCCATATGGTTGTTGTGCTGGCTCAGGTCAGGGTACTCCTCCTCAACTCTGTAGTTGAGTTTGAAGTTGTTGTGGGTGTTTCCGAAAGGCATGATTGCGTTTCTACACTGCAAAGACAAGCAAACGTTGGATGAGAAAACGTCTCTTGCGATCATGTCAAACCAATCTTCTGAACTTGAGGGTGGTTCTGAGATCCGCCTGCATATGCACACAAAATCTCCAGCATTGGCAGATGTGAGAAATTCTGCAGGACAGCTGCAAAGATCATGCGGTGTCGACGTTGGAATCCTGGTAACAAGTGTCGCTCAATTCTCAAAAGCTCAAATGTCCGGTTGAAATAGAATTGGGAGGAGGGGGGGAGGGGGGGGGGGGGGGGACATGTTACCTGGCTGGGGGGGGGGGGGGGGGGGGGGGGGGGGGGGTACATGTTACCTGGCTATTTTTAGCACCAGAACATGTGACTCCTAACCATGTCCTTAAAATGTCCCCAGCATTTAGACATAGCAGTTTTACTCTCATGTTAACACCGGGATCAAACTCACTACATCTCTTAAAGTTGTCACGATGTCGAACCTCTGACTGACAAGCGCCACCTGCTTCCCTCCCAGCAAGGTCGCCGTACCTCTGACCGTGATCGATAGCTGCACGATATTGCTTTCTCACTTTCAGGCTTGCCTCCATCGTCTGATCACATGAGTAAGAAAGGCACGAGGAAATTGACCAGCGCTACACCTCCGCCCTGTTAATACTGCAGAGCTAACACCGTCAGCAGTAGTCACTTTGCTCAGAGCGTATTTGTTAGATTCAAGCTAGATTAAAAGTGTGAATGCTGGACGGCCAAACCATTTGCAGAGAGCAAGAACATACGTTATCTCACTTTAGCAAGGTTGGCAGAGCTGCTACCACTGCCACCCACTCAACTAACACTGATTCAGTGACAGGCATCGAATGCATTCAGATATCCCAGCATTGTCTGCTCCTCCTTCAACGCCACAAACGAGTCATTGCTGTGATAAGTCTTTACCTGCACACCAGACACGAGCAAAGGTAACAGTCCTTGGGATCAGAGCCTGTTCACCACAGCCAAGATAGGGGGAACCCAAATCTGAGGGTCTCTGCTGCCTGTTTATATAGCTGGCAAACGCTCAGCTATTGGTCAGGCCATTTTAGTGCCTCCTGAGCTCTCATTGGACAGAGCCGCTGCAGTGATACTCTGACCAGGACATGAGGGTCACATTTACGTCTCAGTCATCCAAGACGGCTGTATTCCCCCCCCACCCGCCACCAGCCCCGGGCCCATACATAGCACCAGTTGGTAGGTGGGAGTATCCAAGTGGGTGGGGGGCATAAAGGTGGGTGACAGGCGTGATAGGGGGGGGAGTTGAAGCAGCTGAAAAAAGCTGAGCTTCCCATTTGCCAAACGTGCTATGGGGCTCAGGCGTCTTTGTGTCAAACATGACGTGGCTGGCAGATTTTCTTTCTGACAGCTTTCTGGATCAAGGAGGTGCTTTAAACATTCAATGGCACTTTGGAAATCTACAGTTTTGCCCTCAACAAAGCAGAGAATGCTTCTCCATTTTAAATAAGTCATTAAAATCCAAGGTGACTTGCTTTCCTGATTATTCTAGCTTTGAATCAGTGTACACATGGTTTTCGTTTCTGTAACAATATATGAACAACATTACAGGTAGTTAGTATAACATGCTCACCTAATTAGCAAGTATTCAAAAGGCAAATAAATGACCGTAAGATCTAGTTCAAGGTGTGCCAGAGGTAGCTTGTAGAGGAACTTTCAGTGTGATCAGAAACTGCAGCTGATGATGTGAAGAAAAGAAAAGAGCAGCTGCCTTTGTTGCCATTTTGTTAGGAGGGACTTCCCTTGGTTGCCAGACGGATTAAAGGAGGTTCCCACACAGTCTGCAGACCCCTGACTGACAACAAAGGCACACCGGCAACTGGACTAATTCAAATTTCTTATGGTTCTTCTGTTGATTTGAGCGGCACAGGCCAGTCCACAATTATAGTTTATCGGTGTGTTAGGTGATGAGGCTGGGACAACATTGTCTTTTGCGGTTCCTGAATGCAGGTTGCACTGGCGTTGGACATTAGTAGTAGATTATTAATAGTAAAAGTCAATGGGCGGTTATCCACTTCAAGCTGATGCTCCTGTACATATGCTTTTGTACGTTCTGCAGCGTCGATCGATTGAGAAATGAGGTGACTGATACTCCCTTTGTCTATTTCACTCGCTGCAGTCTCATATACTTTGCCTTCAGCAATGGCAGCCTCTGCCTCACATTGTTGATGAAGTGCATCCAATGAGGCCTCCAAACGTGTTTCTTCCACTTTGAGTTCGGCTTTCTAGCAGAATGTGTAGATGGTAATACAGTGAAGTTGTTTCTTACTGTGTCCCTCCCAGTGTTCCTCTGTTTCCTGTTTTATTTTGTAGTCTTTCGTCCGGTTCACCTGTACATCCTGTGCCACATGTCTCTAGTTTCAGCCATGATTTCAGTGTGAATTAAGTCCCTGTGTTTCTCTTGGTCTTTGTCAGTTTGTTATGACGTTCCATGTCGTCTCACTACTCATCGTCACCTCCAGGAAGTTCTCTAGTCCTTGTTCCTCGTGTTTCACCTGTCTCAAATGCACGCCCTCAGAACCTCGAGCCATGACTGGGTCACCTCCAGCTCGATTTGGGTTCATCAAAAATTAAACAACCCCTTTAGAATAAATGTGCGGAGGGTTTTTGATTGGGACACCGTGAGGTCTTGCAGATCATTGCTGCTGATGTTGACCCCCCAACGACCTGCAGAGGAAACTATGTCCAACCAGCCACGGCCAGTCCAACTCAGATTGATATGGCGCTTATAAGACACTGAATCTTCAATGGGAATACTGACAGTCCGCTGGAACGTTGAGGATGAAAGATGATGCCACGTTTGGCATTAGCTTCATTAGCACCTGTCTTTGAAACGGATCACTCTTCTATGTTTTACACTATATCACCAGTGATTATTGTACATTATAGAAATACAGTTTGGCCTGGAAGAATTCAAATGGTTTCCAGTCTGATCATTTTAAAGTCTCATTATGTTGTATAGATCATTTATTTGCTGATATATAATAGGGTCAATATGGTAAATTAGAGAAAATCAAATCTATGTTTCTGTTGTTAAATGAAGTCAAAACAGCCTGTTCCCGGATGTGTTGACCCCCCCCCCCCCCTGCACACACACATATTTTAAGTATGTTAATATGAAATAGTAAAGGTTCATCAAGCATTCAACAGGGACTCTATAACCGGCGCCGTTCCAAGAGGGGTGGGGGTTGTTGGGGGCATCCTCGCCTGTGGGATGTCCCAGCCAACTCTGACTGGCTCTCGCCTGCTCCTTCCAGTCCCCTGGACCATTACAACACACTGTCTGTGCATCCAGCAAGTAGACCCCCCCCCACACACACACACACGCTTGTCCCCGTCACCCACGTCTGCACAGGAGAGACCTTCTGCTTATTTTCCATTGCGCTACGTCCCTCTCCGCTGTGGCCGATGGAAGCCAGTGTCCAGAGAAGTAGAGGAGAGTCTGGTCACTGTGCCCTTGCCCTGAATTGAAACCCCTTCTCCTGTTACACAGCTGTCTGCTGCCATGTCCTGCGAGGGGGAGGCGTCCAAATTAGTCTCCGTGCTTCTTTCTTTCTTTCTTTCTTTCTTTCTCTCCTCGACAAACTTCACTGAGCTGAAGGGAAATGCACAAAAACCCTAAAATGCATATCTTAGCAGTTAGCAGTTGAGGTACTTTTATACTTATAATCAGAATATTTGTGTCATTTTACAACCCTCCATTTATCAGCCTGCACTTTAACCCATGCAGCATTTTGTATTACAAGGATACAACTTAACGGTTTACTGCAAACACCTATGATTTGTGTGGGCAGAGACCATTTTTCTGATATTTCTAATATATACTTTATATTTAACAATACATATGGCTAACCTTTAGGCTCTATAAGGAAGTTGTATCACCCAAAAATAAGAGACCAGATACCACGGCCATATCTGCTGACCCCGAGCAAATAAATAATGACAGTCTGGAACAGTTATGCAACAGGGCAGTAATATGATGCGTGCGCTTTTTGCCAATGTCGCGCACATAGTTCCTGAATCTTCGCACAGCGCTGAAACACTGAAGCCACAGAAACATTCACCTGGCACAGCTTTGACATTTATTGAATGAATATAGCTCCAATGTATTTTTGTCATAGATTGGAAGGTGTTGGTGAAATGAAGTGAACATTACAATCGGCAGTTTTTGCATTTCTTCTGCCTCGTATCCTCCCCTGTTTGAAAATGACATAAATGACCCTTTTGGTGACCCTGAGGAAGAGGATGAAGAGAGTTTCCATCTCACAACGTTCTTGAAACATATACAACTTGACCCGTGGAAAGGAATCCATGCCAACTGACCTGACCTGTGTCGGAATAGCACAGTGTCAGGCTGCAGCTGTGAGCCACGGGAGCCTGAGCATCGAGTCAGAGCAAGTTATGAGTCAGGAAAAGTGGAAATGTGCGATTTCACGACCACTTCCTGGAGCAGTGAGACCTGTCTGCCGTTCCATCAATTTAGAACCGTTTCAGTAATTGGAAAAGTAACGCTGCGTACTTTGCAACCGAATACAATGATGTAGTAAGCCTCTATAAATAACACCTTTATGGCAGACTATTTAAAGATTCTCTCCCACATTAAATTCAACACCTGTCCACAGAGAAGTTGCTGGGAGATGCAGAACAGGAACCATGCAGTGCTTGTTGAAGTAGTGGCGGTTGGTCTTTCTCCATTAAGACTCAAGCCACTAGTGTCACGTGTACATAGTGTGGTCACGGGGGAGGCTATAATTATAGCAGGCTTGCTGGTCCATCTGCACCCTGTCAAACAGGAGACCCTGCCCATCCTGACCCCCCGATTCAATTTCATCGAGTCAGTTCTCCATCAATCTCAGACTTGAATACATAACTTTAAGCTTTGGTGAAACCTGCAACAAAAAGGGATCTTACATAACTCTGTGGGGCTGCACCGGCGACACCTTGCCAGGAGTTCCACATTTGAGGTGATCAACCAAATGACATTATTGATCTCTGATGACAAACATTGGAGAGATTTGCATCAAGAAAATTGTATTTTTCGCTGAGGGAATTGACTTCAGCGCAGCATTAAAAGGGAGTCGTCCAGGTGCTGCTGCTGAGCAAACACTCTCATAGGATTAACTGGACTGAAACACTGTGTGCTCTAGTTGGAAAAAATCTATTTAAGCGTACTAAATACGTATCAGTGCATCTGAATGAATAGAGGGCAGAGTACGGTATGTAATCATGGATGGCTGCACCTGCGATGCAACTGCTGCACTTTGCAATGTAACGTGAATCTACACCTGGCTCACAGCCATGTATATATGTCTGTATATATAGTGGTAATCTAGTGTTAAGTTCAAGTGTCACATTTAAAGGTTTGTCCCCAGTTTGCTTACACGTGGCTGCGCTCACGTTTATTTGTCCTGCATTTCTATTCAGGGATGTTTGCACTCTTTCTTTGTTTGGGGATTTAAAAAGATTTAAAAAGATTTGACTCAACCAAAAAAAAAAAAAATCTGAGGATAAAGCGGGAGGGGCCAAGATGAATTGGCTCTTAGTTGCCTGTATGTGACGTGCTGTTGCACCAGGCCCAGGTCAGGTCCTCTGTCAGATTCAGTGTGTGTGTGAAATAAGCTTCCGGCTGCGGGCCACCGTCTTCTCCATCCGCTAACTGCAGAGCTAATGTGTGTATTAGCCCTCCTGTGAGGCTGTTTGTTCACCTGCTTTACCACTTGACTGGATTAACTCATGAATTATCAGGCAGCCAGAGTTCACCTCCAGCAAACACTGCTCAGCAGACCCACAATGCACAGGGGCACAGGGGTTGCTGCTGTTTGTGCTTCCGTTAATGGCGCTCGTGTGTTTTTTTAAACTCTCTCACTCTCCGCCTCGTTACATGACTTTCACGTTTTCTTCCTGTGAGTTTCTGGGTGATTGACTGTTCCCACCACAGAGCCCAGCTCACTGTGGTTTGACTGGGTTTAGAAACTCCAAAACCTGATGTTTTTTTAATGCCTGTCAGCTGTGCTAATGTCACTAAATGTCTGTTACATAATCGCAGCGTGCGTTGACCCACTTCTCCACCACAGCCTGTGGCCGCCCTCAGAGGACGGACACTTCAAGTACAAAGCTTTGGCATTGCAGTAACATACATCACATACACCACTGCTTTGTACTGAGAGCTACGTGCACAGGACTTTGGCTGCGGCAGCCCGTCAGACGCTGTCTGCCTCCCCCGGTTGCTTCTCTGGCTGATCGCCATCCCTGAGCCCTATTTCATCGACAGCTGAACTTTAAATTAACCCCCGAGGCACGAGTTCAATACAGAACATCTGCTGCTTAACACGCTGTCCCGGGATAATGCACACGCGTCCACGCAGGCTCATGTGCTTTATGAGCCCCTTGAATAAGGCATAGAAGTGTTACACTTAACTTGTGGAGATGACCCAAGGAACAGCTCAATATATTGGTTTGAATAATGTGGTGAGTCAAGACTTGTTTTTCTTTTTTTGTGAGCATTTGTTCAATTTAGAATAAATCACAGACATGTACTATTACTTCTTTTCATGTATTATTTATGTTCTCAAGGCTGGAGTAACACATTTTCTTCATATTATTTCAGTGCTAACTCACCAACAAACTGAATCAGAGATGACAGACATACTTTAGGTTTCATGCTTTAAGTCCCTCTATTTAGCTTCTGCAATGAGTTCAAAGCTTCAATAAACGGTTGGTTTGTGTTTATCAACACTGCCTTCACTCTGTGCTTCAGACAGACTCAGAAATCTGCCTATGAACAGTTTGCATTTGTCCATGTGGCGCTGACTTGACTTGAGTTCATCTTCCCATCCACAAGATGGAGACATTTGTAAAGTGTTTGCTGTGCATGTAGACGCGGCCCTTCACATGGGCAATATGGTTGTAAACTGCATGTTTCCTTATATCTCAGTGCATTTTTACAGTTGCAACAAAATCTAACTTGATGTGCACGACCTCTGATTGTGAGTTGTTGTGGTGAAACTCCTGCAAGTTTTGTACCTTGCTTTGGGGTGTGGTTGTGAAAGTAGCCCATTAGAACATTGTGGTTTCTGTTGACGGTTGTTGCATCATTTGTTTCCCAAGGACAACTTGAAGAACATGTGAAAGTGTCTGTCTGTCTGACTGTCTGTCTGCCCACCTGTCTGTCCATCTGTCCATCAATCTATCCATCCTTCTTTCTTTCTTTCTTTCTTTGTAGAATCTAGATGGAAGCACAGTCCTCCTCATGACCGCAGTCAGGCGGTGTCAGTGTGCTGACCTGTGGAGGGCCATAGACTGACTGTACACGGGCCCAGTATGGCGCACTGTGTCTTTAAGAGACCAGGAAGCAGCTGCGCCTTGGCGCAACCACCCGGGGGAGTGGCGCACGGCGCCCAACATAAACAAGCCCCGCGTGCGGTTCCTCCTACCTGTGCTTGGCCAGCTGACACATCTGGACCCGACATGTCTGCCACCGACTGGAAGAAGAGGTGCGAGGTGGAGTGGAGCCTGCTGGGAGCGCCTCTGCCCGACCACCTGGACTGGGAGTCCGTGTACCAGGGGAAGCCGCTGTGGAGGAACCTGCTGAAGAACCCTGCTCCTCTCGGTACCATGACACCTCCTCTGCTGCTTCCTCCTCGCTGCTGAGGGGGCTGTGTTGGGTTTGCTGCCTCTCACAAAGTTTCTGTCTCAAAGTTGCGTTGTGATCATAGGCTGTGTGTGAACAGGTTCTGATTCAGTCCGGAGGAGAAGTGGTGCTTTCAGTGTCAGAGCTGTGATGTGAAGAAAGAGGTGTGGCAATCCTCCCGTTTTATATCACTATTCTATTTACAGAATCTCCAAAGGAGAACGCAAGCCAATGTCTGCTAGAAAGCTCCAGAAAGTGCAAAGATGTTGAACAAATGGAAACGGCTTCAAAAAGGTCCAGGAAAACATGAATTAGTGCTGATGATACAGAACATCACGTGTCAGTGTCATCACAGGGTTTTTGTGATTTCTTCTTCTTAGTTGAAACAATAACAAAGTTTTTGTTTCAGGATGAATCTGAAAAATGCATTTGAAAACCTCCAAATATGCACAGGTGACATAAGAAGGTTGTTCCTTTTTTTTCTTATTTTGTTGATTCACTTACTAAACCCATTATTACACAAGTATCTGTCGTCACAGGACATATTGGTGCAGTCCAGGTTAAATGAGGAGATGCTGCAGCATGAATCACCACAAAGAAACTCGGAAAGCTCCTTGAACACACAGGAATCTGTGACCGAGGTCGCCGCATTGTAACGCTGTCATGTTCAAACTAAAATGATCGGTGTGTTTGCTCTCAGAGTCCCAAAGGGCATTATGTGAGATTTCTGAGCTGCTGACTAATACTCAAAGTGTGTGTTTTTGAAACAGGGGCACGCCCACGCCGACCCTGTCTGAAGTATAGACTGTGTTCTTTGGCTTGGTGATAAGTATGGTGGGATTACTGCGGCTCCTGTAGGTGTGGCCTCTTTTTACAACTGTCCCTTTGTCCCTGTGCCGCCAGGTCTGAGTAAAGACATCCCTCCACCTGAGCCGGAGCAGCGTGATATGCCAATGCCTGGACCTCCACGTCATCAGCCTGACGGTGAGAGGAACACAAGATCGGCCCGTCACGAAGCCAATGGCAGACAAGAGAATGAATGAGGTCGAGTTGAGTTTGTCTCTTAAATCCCAGGTGACTTCACCGGGTGGACCACGTCCGTCGAGCTCCTCCCCTATGATACCAGTGGGATCCCAGAAGGTGCCGTGGTCTGTCAGATGCCTCAACACAGGTGGGTCGGGTGTCAAACCAGTCAAGTCAATCATTCAAAGCTGAGAGGCTCACACTATTGCCCATACAATCGTTATTGCAGGTCAACCAGGTAGAATGAACACAATGACTTGAAACTGTGGTACATGCGACTCATGTCTGCTCTGATGTGCTCAGCTGGTTCTCCATGGAGCAGGTTGTGGACTTGAAGGCAGAGGGACTCTGGGAAGAGCTGCTGGATAAATTTCAGCCTGAAATAATCATTAAGGACTGGTGAGTTCAAAAGTGCTACAACAATTTTAGCTTAGCATCGCAGAACAAGAAAGAAATTGTGTGTTTGTGATAGTAACTTTGATACGATCTAAGATGTCATCTCTAGTTGCAAAGGGAAGCCAAACACAAGCAGACATGTGTTGGTGTGCTCTGACTAAAAGAGTCTCTGATGATCTTGATTAGTCAGGTTATACAAGAATAAATCATATAATATGATTTAATCAGGACTGTATTTTAGTCACCAATGAAACAGTTGCATTATTGAACAAATCCTTTATGAATACAATCATCGTTTATTCTCATGGAGTAACCTGTAAATAAGCATTAGTTGCTTTCAGGTATGAGGAGAGTCAGTTGCATCAGTCCATCTACCAGCTGCACGTGAAGCTACTGGGCGCAGACAAAAGCACCGTGATCGCAGAGCACTCCGTCAGCCCCACTGAGGACTGCAGCACTTACTCCCACACCTGGAAAGAGGTGAGTGGCTCAGTCCTCTGCTGGCCTCAAACATCGGCCCCCATTCCGATCCTTCATTGCATTGCTCCGTGTTGGCCTGCAGGTGTCGCACTTGTTCTGCAACTACGGACCCGGGGTGCGATACATCCGCTTCCTGCACCGAGTGAAGAATAGTTTCATGACGGAGTTCTACCCAACCAAGTTCACTTGCAGCTCAGTGGTTGTCAGCCCAATCTCCTCCATATCGTAGAGTGACTCCTGCTGCGGCAGTTGCTAACGCGCTCAGTCTAATCAACCGCATCAAAACGTATTTGCTTTGCGTTGGGTTTGAATGCACTTTTAATTGAGGGACGTAATTCTTTTTTAAAATTTTGCACTTGCTTTTTTAAACAAAGGGGGATCAGGCGTAGTGGCTTGAAAGAATCATACACTTGTGTATAATAAAGCATTTATTTTTGATTGTCTTTTAGTTGTGCAGTCATGTTTCTGAAAAGCCCTGAAGGCAGATGTGTGAACGTACATGACACATTCACATTATATTAACAGAAATAAGGACTCGAATGAGGTTTAAGCTCTTAGAGGAGGAGGAGTTTTCTTCTGGGGTTACCTCAGTGCAGGGAAGTGCTTGTCAACAGTTGAGGGAAAAAAAAGAAAAGAAAAACAGGAAGAAAGCAGAGCCATTGTTGGTGGAATAATCAGCTGAGTCATCAAGGCAGATCTGGGTGTTGTTGATATGACATATATAGTTTGTTTTAATTTTGAAAAATAATCTCTTATCGGCCATTTTGCCAGAAGACAGCCCAGGCAGATAATTAATCACGACACCAAATTGTGTATTAGTAGCAGTTTAAAAGAAGTTGTTTCACCCGAAAAAAGAACAATAACTTAAAAAACACACAGACAACTAAACAGCAGCAGGGAGCTGTGGAGGGGGACTGTGAAGGCAGCACGTCAGCACATCACCCCCTCTTCCATGTGAGCTCTCCCTCCCTCTCTCTCTCTCTCTCTCTCTCTCTCTGCATCACCGTGCTGAGCTAACAGGGATGTGACTGAACAGGAAAGTTCAGCTGCAGGAGTTCAGCAGCAGGGACAGTTTTACCAGGACACCTCTCTGAGAAGCGATGGCAGCCTGTGGTGGAGCTGGGCCCTAAAGCAGAAGGTAAGAGGACGGAGGAGGGACAGGACAGGTTTGTCCAGAGGGACACATGCTGAAGGCTACGCCCTGGACTGGGACCCATGTAGTCCTGATTGTGTGAGCCTGATGACCAGCAGCACTGTGCACACAAAGTGTTTGTATATACACTGAATGTTTTCTACATGTGTTTTTATCACAAATGGTTTATATGGGTATTTAAATTGTTTATATATATATATTTTTTTTTTACATTTTTTTTTTACAGTTTTGTAAACTGTCTGTCTTTGTTTCAAGTATTTTATACGTAGTCTCTTGTTACCCCAGCTGTTTATACAGTCTACGTGTATTACAAGTGTTTTTATATGTAGACACCACGGGGGGGGGGGGTTCTTATTTACAGTTTAGTTATATACTTCTTGTATTATGTGTACATAGTATGAAGAAGGTCATGTGTTTTTAATAGTCATTTTATAGCCCCACGAGCATATTCCAGTATATTCAACTGGTACCACGGAACGTAAAGTCTTCATCATATACCCTTACATTATATTTCAACAAGGCAGCTCAGGAAGACAAGAGGAACCTGCAAGGTGCAACACTTGTACGTAAACAACCGTCCTCATCTCTGCCTCATTGCTTTGAACGTACAGCGTGTAGAAGGTTTGAAATGTAGTGATGCAGCTGAAGACTCCTCACCTCACCCTCTCCTTCTAAACATGGAAAATAACTCGTGGTTGCTTCAGTTGTCGTAAGCAATCAAACGGCATTGGGTCGGGCCGTAATGTAAAAAATATGGCAGCCTCCGTAGAGAGGACCCCCTGGATATAAAGTATTCAAATATAAAAGGCCTTTTCTGGGGTCAAGCCAACTAAAATTAGAGCTGAAACGAACTACGACATAGTGAGGATCATTCAGTGTGACATTTCTGTCAGTGGTTCCTCTGGACCTGGACATTTAGCACAGTGGCAGCACTTGTCTGCCCATGAGTTGTGTTAAGAGTTGGTGACGTGTGGGACGGGACGAAGAGGGAAGACACACCTCCAGTGTCATTCTATTCAAATACATTTACCTTTTATCACTTTGCACATAAGAAGCCAAATATTACGATACCTGTTGTTGGCCTTCATATCTCCTTAACATGTGATGTAAATTCAGTAACAGGCGTCGGCAGGTTTATCCACGATATAAACTCATATTTGCATCTCATATGTTGTTGTGTCGATGTATGCTGGGCGAGAATGAGCTTAATCCAAACAATCCACCACTGAAGCCCTGTGACATCCTGTAATGCAACCTCCTCCCCACGTATGTGACAGCGCACGTAAACCAATGCTGCGGCTTTGTGTGCAGGCAATGATATGCTCGGCAGTTGCAGGTGCCACGGGACAAAGGGCCATACTACACCTCACTTTTCTCTCACGTTTCCCCCACTAACTGCCCGTTAAACTGTACCGCTGATCAGACTCCATCCTCTCGATTCAGGGAAGTCATTACCTATGGACTGGTCTCCTTTACCCCGGGTGAGTTGGATTACTGTACCTCGTTCTGTCAGGGATTGGTAATGTGACTATATGGAGATGATGAATCCCCTGGGGTCGACGCAGAGAAGTGATGTACTTCTGTTTTCTAGTCTTTATGTCCAACAGATTAATCCTGTAATGGACAGTATTTACCAGTCTGTGTGTGTGTGTGGGGGGGGGGGGGGGGAGTGCCTGTGGGGGTCTGTTTTGTTTTCATTGACTCCCTGCTCTATTGTGTGTCCAGGCCTGCCGGCTGCCTCTGCACATTTTGTTAACATTTTGTTGGTCTAAACTCGACCGCCGCCCTGAGTTCGACAACTTAAAGGCGCCACTACATCTGCATGTGCCGCGTTAAAAATGCATGAAATGGAAATGTTTGTCGGGGCGTTGCTGAATTTCCCTCTCTGTGTTATTCTTTAGGTTGTGCTCACGCCCAGAGAACGATGAGCACGAGCGACATGTTAACTCACACTGGGTAATAAGTAGAGGGCCTCTTCTTAATGTGTCACATCGTGGTTCACAGAGTAACAACCAAGCTCTAGTACGGTTTCTGTCAAGTGTGAGCTGTGCGCGTGCAGTGATCGCAAAGGAAGTTGTTTCCTGTCTGTTATTGACCAGTGATACACAAAAATAACTCAGGCTCTTACCATGAACCGTGGTGTTAAGATGTGGCAACAGTCATGGGTTGGACACAGGAGTTTCTGTTCCCTATCTTAAACCTTGCACTGTTCTACATTTTTGCTGATTCTTCAGTAAATAACAAACTGCTCTTGATGAAAGACATTTTTAATTTACAGAATTTAGCATTTAGAAATACTCCATTCAAGTCCTGCAAAATTTAACTGAAATAAAATATCTACCTCTACTTTTGATATTTACATTACTTACAGTACTTCTCTTCATTTACTAAAACAACATTCTGGATACAAGAGAAACTATTTCAAACGTATTTTAATGGTCATTAAACTCTTGA
The DNA here is from genome assembly GCA_016785235.1 of Pseudorhombus dupliciocellatus. Taxonomy (NCBI): domain Eukaryota; kingdom Metazoa; phylum Chordata; class Actinopteri; order Pleuronectiformes; family Paralichthyidae; genus Pseudorhombus; species Pseudorhombus dupliciocellatus. Next base: position 1,344,452 of record JAFBJW010000237.1, read on the forward strand.
CTTAAGTAGTGGGTTGGAATACTTCTCCCAGTGCTGGTACTGGCCCGTCACTCAGCCATGTGTTTGTATATTCTGTCCACTGTTGATGTTTCTGACAGTATCCTGAATATTGCATAACAGGTGTCCCTGTCTGGGTTCATGCTGAAGTTGAGAATGCTGTTCCTTCTAAGGTGACAGGGCCGCCAGTGGCTGGACTGGGTGTCTCAGGTAATGGAAACCTCAGGAGCTGCTGTCTGCTGGCTGACAGTCGTACGTCTGACCGCCCCACGCGGCCTCCTCCCTCACTGTCAGCCGGCACTGGAGGCTTCTCAGGAAAAGGAAGTGTGTGACGATTTCAGTCGAGGCAGAATGACACGAGAGGGAGAAACGAGAGACGAGCGCGGCTTAAAGACGTCAAATGGATTGTTTCCCTTGGAGTCGAACCGAGATGCTGAGCTTCCTGATTGCCCATGAGATCTCAGGGGGCCTCGTCTAGAACGGTACAGGATTGAATTCAGGCTCAGCCTGAGTAGGGATGAGATCCGTGACAGAACATAGGTTTTAGGCACAAAGTACAAGTGAGGATACTGGAAGGAGTAGTAACTCTGCTCTTTACAAACAATCCGTCTTGTCTTGACAGTTTGTTCCAAGTATCTTCTCCCTCATGAGATCCCACCCTGATCACATGCTGCTGAGGTCACACGATGTTTAAGAACACAAATATCTGAAGTGGCTGACACCTCTGTGATGTTTTCCATGACCCATTTGGTTACTTGGCTCTCGGAGGTAGGAGAGGTTGTCCTCTGACCAGCAGGTTGGCAGTTTGAACCCAGCCTCCACCTAACGTGTGTCCTAACCCCAAACTGCCTCCTGACGGCTGTGTGATGTGATTATGGGAAAGCTGTGCTGTACAGAGCTTGATTGATCATCAAGACTATGAACCCCTAAGTCCTTTATTCTGTGGGATTTTAACATGCTGGCAGAGTGAACTCTTTCTTTTGCATTGTAGTTACTTCTGGGAGACAAAACAGAAAATCAGTTTCCTAAATATAATTCTCTCTGAAATGCTTCTAAACAGGTGAGCGGAGTGGGGCTGGGAGTAGATCCCGGAGCCGTGTGGCAGCACGCCCGCCCCGCTGTAAACTAAACCTTGTGCTCAGTCAAGCTTTCACTGACGCTGTCCAGATTGATGGTGATTTTGACCCAGTGCACACAGGGGGAACAGACAGTGCTCAGCTTGCCTTATCGCTCCTTATCTCACCCACCTGTCAGAAACAAATTCATCCCAATGGGGGAGTGATGGAGCCAGCGTGGTGGGTTCACACTACTGCGTGGACAGTAACAACTTTATGGACAGCAAAGCCTTTTTCAAATAGTGCTGGTTGAGGATCAGATGATTTCCCCCATGTTGCAGCAGCGGTGGGTTTACAATCTGATTGTAGATCTGTTTTGGTGCTTTTCAATACCACTGGAAGTTAAATCATCAAAGATATTACTTGTGTTAAAATACCTTTTGACAATCCTATGTAAACGTCTTAACTCAGTGTGTTTTTTTTCGAGCAAGTCCTGGAAAAGGAAACCATGACTCTGAGGTCTTGTGTGGATCCATGTGTTCAGGGTGTAATCTGATGTGCAAACCTCCCACACTGACTCTATTTCATCAGTGCGTCTAAGCGTGTGGTGCATTCTGATGTCCGGCCCTGGACTGAGCAGCGAACAGAACTACGCCTGTTTGTGTGAGAGATGTGGTAAAAACCGTTTAAACATTTGCAGAGACTGTGCTCTGGAAAGTTTTAGTTGTAATGGAAACAACCAGATAACTATTTAACAGACCCTGGTTTGCTTTGCAAACTCTCTCTCTCTCTACACGACCAAGCCTCTTGATGTGTATTTGAGAAGTAGTAGTAGTACTTCATGTTTTTTTTGTTGAAAAGATGAAAGTGCCAATTCAAGAAAATAGTGAATGGATACTGACAAATCTAAAAATATACAAAAAAATATTACATAATTTCTAACATTTCTTACATTTTCTGACACAACAGTTAATACAGTAAATACAAAACAAATATTTGTTTCCAACGGACAACATCAAGCTGTGATGTGAACAAATGACTCTTGTTCAAACAGTCCAGCATTAAATTGTAAAAAGTGAGAAATGTTTAATGTAAAAAAGAGGATGTTTGTATCTCTAAACAATCCTCAAAGCAACATTTGTGGTTTGGTCCAGTGCTTATCTGTCTGTCTTTCAGTGTGTGTGTGTGTGTGTGTGTGACCCAGTGGATTATTTTACACTCTGATTCATCTGCTTCATTAAAAGGGCCACAGCAGTGTTACTTATTAAAGGGACGGATCTCTTTCCTTTCTTTAAATGCAAACAGGGAGACTTGATTTGTCTGTAACTCGAACAGATTTGATTGTGCTTTAATGGACTGTACCACTCAAAATGAATGAATCATCTGTGGGGAGGAAGGGTATCCATGACAACTCCACAAGATTCAATAGTATCAGCAGAACAGCCTTTATTCTGAAAGTTCCACCTTATCCAGTGGGATCTTACTCTTGTTATCCACCAAATAATTCCTTAAGATGCACTTGGATGCATTGCTCTCTCTTAAATAAATGCTGTGGAGCAGTGAGGTCACACATGTATAAATGAACCTATTTGTTCACGGAGCGCTGCAGTAATGTTACACTCATGAGTGTGACCTGCTCTCTGAGCTGTTGCACAGGCTTCACTGGCTGACGGGCTGTTTACGATTAGGTGCAAAGACAGGTTCTGATTGGCTGGCTGTTTCAACTGATGCATGTTATGGTTTTACCTGGGCCCAGTGTTGACTTCCTGTGAATCTGCACAAAGGTTAATGTTCAAACCGCTCGTCCACTGCGTCTCCATCTTTTACGGGTGGATTGATAATCACATGTTGATTTAAAAACATCCGCGGGTTTGACTGAAGTGGAAACAAATGGTAATGCGACTGAGCAGACTTCCTGTACGCATGTTCTCTGCCTGAGGAGCGCCCCTCACCTGACGGCACACGCGGGAAATATTAAACTGTCACAGGCGCTAACTCTCCTTTTTGGTGGCGCTGCCTCTATGAGCGTAAGGTAACCCCAGGCAATCACTTATCGTCGGTGCTGACTGATAGTGGCCGTGTCAGAGGCAGTAAGGGGAGATGAGCTGTCAGCCAGCTCACGGCTCCTGTGTGAGAAGTGAACACCTTATGAGAGAGGTCCTATATTTTGTTTTTACATTAAAGCAGCCAGTGAAGGGGACATCTGGAAGAAAGCTGCTTGTAGGTTCCGGTTGTGTGGTGCGGCGTTCAAACCTCCTCCTGTCTCCCTGCTGGGAAGGCTTCAGAGGTATCGTCCCTTTGAAATCTACCATCTCTCCATCTGGGCGATTACACAGCTATTTGGAGGTGACAGGAAACGATAAACTGCTGCTATATTTAGGTGAATGCATGTATCAATAATTCACACGGCTCTTTCAGCTCCGTGGTCAGACGGCACTCACAAGCTGTTTTGCCTTGGCACTGATGCATTATATCGCTTCAGCACTTAGACCCTATTGGTATTTGGATCTTAAGAGTATCACTCAGGTACAGTGCTCTAACACACACACACACACACACACATTATCAGGAAAGAGAGTTGGTAAAGTTTTAAACTGTTGTGATTGGTTGGGTGCTGTGTGGTTTGGGTTTTCATCTCTGTTGGGTGTTGGCTGTTGTGACAGAAACAGATTAAATCAATGAGGGCATCAGACGGCTGTTTTCTTTATGATGCGACACGAGACCATCCTCTGCACCATTGTTCTACAAATATGAATGTTGAGGGGGGGTTATTTCTGGCGAACCTACCCCCCCATTAGCGGCCGCTGGTGTAAGGTGGCCCTCTGTCTGAGGTCGTGGTAACCATAGCAGGCCTTGGAAAGTGAAATGTGATGCGGCGGGCCCTTTGGGCTGTGCTTCTGAATCACAACTCCATAATGAGCTGGCAGAGCTCAGGCTGCATCAAAGATGCAGCACCCAAGTATCTGTTTCAACTCACGGCGCACAATGGTGCCGTGTCACCTGTGCAGGTGCAGCGGAGGTGGGGAGTGACGGCTCTCTGCCATCACGCTGTATGTCAGCCATACATCCTGAGACTGGCCCGCGCTGTGAAAGACCTGCTACCGGCTAAATAGTATTTCATTACTGCGTTGATGTTATTATTACATAGATTCACTCACACGTGTGCAGTCAACAAAAAAATGTAAGATTTATCACATGATTTAATATTATTTATATATATCATCATTTTCACGGTGTGCAGTTTGTTTGTGTATTTGCGTATTTGCAGCACATGTATCATCAAACTGACTTTCTAATTGTGTTTGTCGTCAACATATAACTGAGCTTGATATCAGGGGAATATGTGGTGACGTCATAAGACCCCAATGGACAATTCATTTCATCTTAACACGCACAAGGTACCTCATGCAGTTTGCCAGTAATTGTTGTCATTATAACAGTATTTACCAGGTCAGAATTCTGCCTGTCCACTGACTTAACATTGCAGACGTTTGCTTTAAATTGAAGTCTATGTATTTGTTAGCGAAGTGATCACACAGATGTTGGTGTGGAGCTGCTGACAGAAACACCTAAACTACTGCTTGGTCATTCCTACCACCTGGGTTCAGTGGTTAGTGCCAGATAATGTTAACCACAGGAGCTGCATGGCTTAACAACCAGGCTTTAGTTTCTCCGAGGTCATTTTGATATGCAGTTGAGATGACTCAGTGGGGTCGGTTTACGTTTAACTTCTAATAACAAGCCTTTGTGCTTGTGGCAATGACTACAGAAACAAAACATCCTGTCCCCTGGCTGAGTGTGCAGGACCGGGACAAAAGACGTCCCTGAAACTGTTTGAATGGGTCTGTGCTTTAGTCGCCTGCTGGGTGAAGCATGAGGGTAAAACAGAGGGTCACCATGGCGATAAGGGCCTCTGACCAGGTGATGTACATTTACTACTCCGGCAAATAATCGGAAAATATATGACACGGAAACTTTACAGTGCATGTGTGTTTATAGTTTGACTTTGCTTTTTATGTTTACCTGATTACATTTTATGTTATTTTAAATTTAGCACCAAATCATTCATTCATTAATGGCTGAATCTTGTCTGTAGCCTTGCAGGTTGTGTACAACAAAAAAACGCGTGTGTACAAAATGTAATCTTGCTCAAACCCATAGATAGGTTTATCCTCTTGGGGACATGAATATTCTGACACATGGCAGTCCATCCAAGAGCCATTGAGAAATGACTGCCTGGACCACAGTGGTTGACAGGGGGAAACTTCTCGTGTTTTGCTTGTTTTTTTGCCCACTCATTAGGAATCACTGTTGATTCATGACAGATTCAATCTCAGCGAGGACGGGCTGCACCTCTGCTCTGCATCTCTTCATTGACGACATAATGGCTCTGTCTGTGTCCCCAGGAGAGTCTTTGACCCAGCTGCTCCCCCGGTGACCACGTGCTCCTCCTGACTCAGGCTTATCATGGGAAGCATCCCAGTTCACCTCTCCCCGCCCCTCCTCCTCCTCCTCGGGCTGCTCCTGCTGGCCCACCCCTGCACTCCCATCAGGCCGCAGGTTGTGGGGCGGGCGTCTGGCCCCGATGAGCCTCAGCCCACGGGCAACTCCACGGGATCCGCGAAGCGCACGTGCTCAGGCATCGTGGTGTGTAAGCCTGGCATCCTGCTGCCGGTGTGGGAGCCGCTAAACCCTTCGCTGGGGGAGCAGGCGGGGAGGGCCATCATCTACTTCCTCAGTCTCATGTACTTGTTTCTGGGTGTGTCCATCCTGGCAGACCGCTTCATGGCATCCATAGAGGTCATCACGTCTCAGGTATGACCTTCATGAACTTTGTCCTTTAGTCCTTTAGTTAAGTTGACCTTTGACCTTTTGGTCATAATTCCACCCTGTCAGTTATTCGTGTAAAAAATGACTGACATATGAATGTTTGAGTTGGGGGCCAAAACTTGTTTTGGAGGTGACCTTTGACCCCCATTATTATTCCATGCATTTATTTCAAGAAAGGGATTGATCACAGAACTCTCATTTGATTTTACAGTGGAGCCACAGCTATTCCAGTATTATTGAGTCCATCTTTGAAACCTCATTTGACATTGTCTCAAACATCCGTCCCGGCAGGAGAAGGAGGTGACCATCACCAAACCCAACGGTGAAACCACAGTGACGACAGTGAGGATCTGGAATGAGACTGTGTCCAACCTCACGCTCATGGCGCTGGGCTCCTCGGCGCCGGAGATCCTGCTCTCTGTCATCGAGGTACTGAGACACCGAGATACAGTAAACCAACACACGAGAGACAATTGTCCTTCATTAAGAACGTGGTGTTCATGCATCTTTAAAAGGAGTGTGACGTTTTCTCATATTGTCAATTATTTACACGTACAAAGAGAACTATCAGCGTCCAGGAATAAATTGTACAATACAATTTGTAGGTTTATGTCAGTGTGGAATGTTCTCATTGTCTATGATGTGTAGTTATTAATTTATACTCAGTTTTCCCACAATTCTTGATAGAGTGAAGTGTTTCCTTCAGACCTTCCATCACAAAGCTGTTTGATTTGCTGTTTGACTTCACTGTGACAGGTGTGTGGCCACAACTTTGATGCAGGCGAGCTCGGCCCGGGAACCATAGTGGGCAGCGCTGCCTTCAATATGTTTGTGATAATTGGTCTGTGCGTGTGGGTGATCCCTGACGGAGAGACTCGCAAGATCAAGCACCTGCGTGTGTTTTTCATCACGTCTTTCTGGAGCATATTCGCCTACGTTTGGCTCTACATCATACTGGCTGTCATCTCACCGGGGATTGTCGAGGTGTGTTTCCGTATATCTGACTTTGGTTAACAATATAATGGAGTAAACCACGTGAGGCTCGTATTCCCTGTATTCCCAGGTGTGGGAGGCCGTGGTGACGCTGCTTTACTTTCCGGTGTGCGTGATCTTGGCTTGGATTGCCGACCGCCGCCTGCTGTTCTACAAGTACATGCACAAGCGTTACCGCGCCAACAAGCGGCACGGCATTGTTGTGGAAATGGAGGGCGACCTCGAGCCCAAAGGCATTGACGTGATCATGGATGGAAAGCTGTCAGACAGCGGCGCTTGCCCTGGAAACTCCTCCAGTGTGACGGTCTCTGTGCAGACAGGCAGTGAACTAGACCAGAACAAAGATGAGGTAAGACTTGGAGAAATAGTTGCCCACACTGTAGACACGCCTGTTTTCTCTTGATATAACATCAGTAATTAAAGCCCTTAATTTATTTAACCGCTTGTTCGTTACTGGGTCGCGGGGGCCTGGATCCAATCCCAGCTCTCACTGGGCGAGAGGCGGGGTTCACCCTGGACCCATGTCTCTGACCTGTCTTTTTTTCCCATGACCACTTGAGGCTCCACAGACTGTGGACGCTTTGAAATGTGGCCTGAAAACCCACCTTTTTTGTGTTCTTTTTGTCTTCCTCTCTTGGACAGGTGGTTCGCATCCTTAAAGACCTGAAGGAGAAGCATCCAGACAAAGACTTGGACCAGCTGATTGAGATGGCCAACTACTCTGTCCTGGTCCACCAGAAGAAGAGCCGCGCCTTCTACCGGGTCCAGGCGACGCGCATGATGATCGGTGCCGGTAACGTACTAAGGAAGCACGCTGCTGAGCACGCACGCCGCTCGGCGGGACGGGAGTCCGACAAGGCCACGTGCTCGCACATCTGCTTCGAAAGTGCCCAGTACCAGTGCACTGAGAACTGTGGCTCCCTGAGCCTGGGGGTGATCCTGGAGGGGGGCACCGGTCAGAACACTTTCTATGTGGACTACTGTACAGAAAATGGCTCTGCCAACGCTGGGGCGGACTACGAATTCACTGAGGGAACGCTGGTGTTTAAGCCAGGGGAGACACGCAAAGAGATCAAGGTGAGCAAATAGAGAAGCCTGGGATAGGGGGTATGCAGTATAGTAAGGAGAGTGACCGTACAAATCTTTTCATCCCCAGGTCAACATCTTGGACGACGACATCTTTGAGGAGGATGAGCATTTCTTCGTGCGTCTGCAGAAACTCCGGTTAGAAGAAGGTGCAAATGAAGGGACAGGAAGTCCACCCAAGGGTAGACTAGTGGAGCCGCTGACCGCCACCATCACCATCTTGGACGATGACCACGCCGGCATCTTCACCTTTGGTCAGCGGGTGCTGCGCGTGAGCGAGAGCACGGGCATGCTGACGGTGACGGTGGTGAGGAACTCGGGCTCCAGGGGCACCGTAGCTGTGCCGTACCATACAGAGGACGGCAGTGCCAAGGCGGGGGTGGACTATGAGGAGACCGGAGGGGAGCTGGAATTCACCAATGAACAAACTAGGTGAGGCAGGGACGCACGAGTTAGAGTCTAATGAAGACAATCTCCCTCTGATTTTGAGTGTTTATGACAGCAGGATAGTAATCGTCTTAAAAGAAATTACTCTTTGACTCATTTGTTCTTTTGAATCATTTTATAGACAACAAAACACAACTTTGGGTCCTATCATAACAATATTCATTTGTTATATTGTTATCAGCCAACATCAGAGGAGCTAAATAACTGATGGAACAGCATCTTCAATGCTTTTAGATACTCATTAGGCTTATTAGTGCTTTTTGTAAACAGAGACCTGAACCTCAGCGAGAGATTACCGTAGGTCGTCAGTCGCCCACTCCCAGGAGGAGGAGGAGGTCCTTTTAGACAGAATTACCTGACGACTTGACACCCACAGATAATCCCATCCCTGCTCAGGTGTGGGAACCTCCAGTCACCCCATGTAAGGGGACAGATTGTTTTCCCATTAAATTTTCAGGTTATATAAGCTGTGTTTGCACGTGCACTAATTGTACACTTAGTGAAAGATGGATGGAACTGTTATGTAACAGCGCCCATCAATGGAAGCTACACAGTCACAACAATTGGTGGATTAGAGTTAAAGTCTACACATAGTGAGCCTAATTATTTAATATATTTTCTTAGCCTTTACATGGTTTGACCTTTAAGAGGTATCCAGACAGGGATGGATAGGTTGTTTATTCCTGAATTATGTAAAAGCCCATAAGAATGAATTATTTAGGTCACTTCAATTTGTGGTGTGATTTAGAGACAATGGTTTTGTTTTGAACGCAGTACTACCTAATTGTTTTTGTTTATACAATAAAAATGTCGTGTGTGTGTGTGTGTGCTTTGCATATCTCCAGTCAGACGTTACAAGTGCGCATCATAAATGTGGAAGAATATGAAAAGCAGGAAAACTTCTTTGTCGTGCTTGAAGATCCAAAATGGCTGAAGCGAGGAATCTCTGGTGAGCTTTTAAATGTTGTTATTATTGATGTCTGAACGACCCGTGTCCTTATTATCAAGAATGATGTGGTACTCTAAATATATTTGACTCTCTCCAACATTAACTCAAAAAGGCAGCAGGCACGGTAGCGGCAGTATCCAAGATCAGGTATCAAAACAATAACAAGAGCAGCGTGGGCGGCTGCGGGCTGGGCCCCTGCATCAGGGCCAGTAACCAAAGATAAGACGCTGTCATTTACCACAGTCTCTATACCCCCCATGTGACAGCAGGGTGCTGATGTCAGAGGTCAACAGAAGCAATTACCTCAGTGTAAATGAACAGAAATGGATTTAATGAGGTAAAAGTGGAGACAGAAGATAACAGCGTGGGGGTGCAGTGCATGCCAGAGACACTTCTGAAGTTGTTCGATTCTTTGAAGCCACTCATGTGCTGGAGAAAAGTATTGAATTATTTTTCTTTATTCCCTCACATACAGCCTTGCTGCTCAATCAAGGTAAGGTTTGGCTTTTAAAGGTGCGTTTCCAAATATATCTACTGTCAAAGTGCAGGATTCATCCATCAAAACCTTGATGCTTCTTTGAGCAAGTATTTTTCCTAATAGTCATTTGTAGACAGTGCTTACTCAATATGGCTGCATACATAAGTGTGGTCCCAACAACCTATTGTAAATTTAGGATGACTATTTGTGTGTGTGTTGTGATCATTGTGTGTGCATTCCAGATGTGACGATTGAATATATGTGCTCTCCTGACAGGAAGCCCCAGCCCTGAGGAAGAGGAGGCCAGGAGGATCTCTGAGATGGGTAAACCCATTCTCGGAGAGCACAGCCGGCTGGAGGTGATCATCGAGGAGTCCTGTGAGTTCAAGGTGTGTGAGTGTCTGACAGACGACCAGCCAGGCTGCAAATATATTACAAGGAAAAGTTTCAGTTTTTTTAAGATCTTGACTGGTTTATGAAAGCAGTTAAGTAACAGAAGATTTGAGATTCAATCATTTGTCTAAGTGATAATAAAAAGCACCACAGGGATCTGAAGAGCAGGAAACTTGATGTAGATGTGTTTGTAACCACCTGGTGCCCTCTCACACATCAGACTCCCAATGGAGTACTTGACCAGGTACAGTTACTGCATCAGCATGCTGTGTGTTGTTGAGGCTGATTCAACTTTTCTCATTCCTTGCTTCATACTCCCTTGATGTTAAAACACGACTACTATTTCACGCATTGCGATCTGAGATGGATTGGGGTGTCTTTTATGGGTGTACTGTGCACTGTGTGAGCAATTTATTTATGGATTTATTTATCCAACAGTTCTATATTTGTAGTTAATATTACACTGGACCTGTATCAAAGCTTAAAATAAACAATGTGAAGGTCTGAGGAACAAAATATACGTGCAAGCCCATGAGCTGCCTTCTCACTGACCCTTTCAATGTGCAATAACAGAACACTGTGGACAAACTCCTGAAGGACACGAACCTGGCCGTGGTGATTGGCACTCATTCCTGGAAAGAGCAGTTCATTGAAGCAGTCACAGTCAGTGCAGGTCAGTGGCTGACATTGCATTTGTTTTTTATCTCTGTGTGTGTGTGTGTGTGTGTGAAACCTGCAAATAAACAGGATTAACTGGGGGTACAGTATATACAGTGCAGCTGCATGTGTTTTTCCAACCAGGTCATATTTGTGGAAGGGTTCTGATGTTATAGATTATGTGGAATGAATCTGTTCCACAATGGTAAAATAATTTTAATATAGGACGAGGCAGGGAGCAGGTGAAACACAGAAAAACATTTTAGAGAGTCAAAGTTCTTGGACCCTTGATCTGGGTAAATACCATCAGGTAGGACAACTTCCTGGCAGAGATGTGATTGCATAATTTGTGGCTTTGCATTCGGTTGCTTGGTCTGATTCTCCTTCACTGTGTCCTCCTCAATCAGGCGACGAAGATGAGGGTCAGGAGCGCATGCCGAACAGCTTCGACTACTTTGTGCACATATTGTGCTTGTTTTGGAAGGTTTTGTTTGCTTGTATCCCGCCCACCGATATCTGGAACGGCTGGGCGTGCTTCTTAGTATCAATCTCTGTCATTGGTTTCTTAACCGCCTTTATCGGAGACCTGGCCTCGCACTTTGGCTGCACCGTGGGCCTGCGGGACACTGTCACTGCAGTGGTCTTTGTGGCACTGGGGACTTCACTTCCTGGTGAGTTCAATGTACCCAGTTTGGATTTATTGAAGTAAATACAATAGAGCTCAGTGGTGTGGTTGGGGAAGTAGGAGGAGATGTTTAATGGTCAGCCATAATACTGTGTCCTATCAATGAAAGGAGGATGAAGGACAGCGCCCTCTGCAACTTGACTTCTTTCTTTTTTCAGATACGTTTGCCAGTAAAGTGGCTGCCACTCAGGACCAGTATGCCGATGCGTCAGTGGGAAATGTGACTGGAAGCAATGCAGTTAATGTGTTTTTGGGTATTGGGGTGGCCTGGTCTGTGGCTGCTGTGTACTGGGAAGTCAAAGGTAACGTGTTTCGTGTGGACCCTGGCTCGCTGGCCTTCTCCGTCACACTCTTCACCATTTTTGCCTTCTTCACTATGGGAGTGTTGATGATACGCCGGAGGCCGTCCATTGGCGGCGAACTGGGAGGCCCACGGATCCCCAAAGTCCTCACCTCACTGCTTTTGTTTGGACTCTGGTTCCTTTACATCCTCTTCTCCAGCTTGGAGGCCTATTGCCATATACAAGGCTTCTGAAGAGTGGCGAGAAATGACTGTGAACACACACATCACTAAGACACTGACCTGGTCAGTGCTGTTACATTACCTACCACTGACAAGACCTGTCACCACTTGACAACTGCTGCCATGGTTCATGAAGAAATTCATTCATTCCACACTTCAGGATAGTTCCAGTCAGTAAAATACAGCCCGGTTATTTTAATCCTTAAGTGGATTAAATTACCTGCAATAACCATTTTTGATAAAGGAGAGCAAATGGACTGCACCTCTGTGAAGTCACTGGATTTTGCTTCACAAGCGCTATAACCTGGACTTCCAGTGGTCTTGTTTCTTGTAGAGACTGGATCTGTAGATCACACATTATTATGGAAACTCGTTAATAAATAAGAAGAGCAATGCCAGGTTGCATGATTACGTGATAATACAAAACAAGCTGCTATGAAAGTCAGGGTTGGACACCACTTTGTGTCACAGCAGTGGAGCCTGCTGTTGTTTTATAACATGACACCTTTGAGCCACTCCTCACGGGCACAAAGAGGCTGTCATCACCTGGTGATTCATTTTTCAAGTTTATTTAATGCCAGTCAACTTGGACCTGAGCATTATTCAGCAAGTCAGCTACAGTTAATGCATAACATATCCCTGTGCCGAGTCCTGTTGCTTTGGTGAAAACTGTGAGTTGTTCTGGTGTAGATTCTTGATTCAAACCTGCCAGCCAATCAGAGGCAAACAGCTTCTGTGGCCATGGTATAAAAAATGGAGCACTGTCTGGGAGATGACACCCTGTGAATATTTCACACCTAAATTGTTTTTCTTCAATATATGACATGTTTAGTGATTTAAATGTGATTTAAAAGTAGGCACACCCAATTTCCATCTTTGTCTTACTTAATCTTACTTAAACTAAATAAAACCAAATATATCAGAAACATTCTGACGCTAAATACAATGAAAACTGCAATTAACACCTACTGTGACTGTTTAATTTGTTACAAGACCAGTAGCCTACTGCAGTTTGCCCTCAGCTATATACCCAGATGATTATCCAGACTTTTGAAAGTTGGAGGATTTATTAAAATGTAAATCTTTGGGCCTTTTTCCAAATTGGAGTTTGGCGAAAATGTGTGTTTCGAGAAAGCTGTGATGGAGAAGTCCATTTTCCCCACACACCGTGAAGGCAGCAGCGCTCCGGCAGACAGGACAACATGGCTGCCGCTGCGGGCCGATACTACGGAGAAGGTGGCAGAGCGACGAAAAGACAGAAAACTGAGGACGGAGGGATGACGACGGTGAGGCTCCTCCGTTTCTCCTTGGTTGTAGTGACACACTGTTATCAGATGTGCGAGGCCTTGCTTTTCTAACCGATGAATTAAGCGTGGAAACGAGTTGCTGGTCTCGGTCGCTGGCTAAAATGAAGAAGCTAACTAGCTTGTTATCCTTGATGTCGGTGGGTCAGGCCATAAAGAGGGTCAGCCTCAAATACAAATACAGTTCAGTGGCCCAGGGATGTTCCTCTCAGTCTGATTAAGTAGCTACTGCACGATATGCCCGTCCTTGTGTTGGGCAGAGGCCATATCAAAGCTCTCGACGTGATGGTGGCTCATGTTAAATGTGTCGGGTTTTCTCTCCTTAACGTTCACAACATTGGTTGCTAACGTTTATCTTCTGTAACCTGATGCGTGGTGTGCAAACATATGATTTGCCCCACTGTTCCCACACCTGTAGCCGCTGCTCCAAGCCTCTTTGTGGGCGGTGGATGTGTATTAACGACCCCATGGGCATCATCCTGTTTCGTTTTCCAGGAGAGCTACGAGGACCCTCACAAACCGCTGCCCTCCCCGGTGGTGCACATCAGGGGCCTGGTGGACGGCATCATGGAGGCCGACCTGGTGGAGGCCCTGCAGGAGTTTGGAGTCATCAGGTAAAATCAGTCCACCCCAGACTGCCCGACATCTCCTCTCTATTTTCACTGCGGTGCCGCTATACGACGTTTGTTTTTCCGTGGTAAAATCAGTTGACACTCAAGTGCCCGCTTATTCGAGCCTTTATGGTAAATGCGTTGAAACGATCCCGAACGAGCAGGCAAGACATTTACACAGTAAACTCCATCCTTTTTGCAATGCTTGATGTGCCTGAGTAAAGGACATCTCTGGCTACTCACTCACTGACAATTTATTAATTTCCACTGTTATTATTTTGGATAAATTAATATTTAAAGTATCCACATCTGCACGTTCATAGGGTCACATGTCAAAACTGACATCCTGTAAAAAACATTATACATACATATACTGGCAATTACAGATATTTCTGAGTAGAGAAGCTCTGTGACTTCTGACACACCAACAATCATTCATATATTAGCCATACATTAATCACATGCCTAAATAGAGCCAAGCGAAACTCAGAATCTAATGATTGATTTGGTCTGTAGATCCTGTAATTTCCGTCTTGACATATTTATTCACAGCTATGTGGTTATGATGCCCAAGAAGCGCCAGGCCCTGGTGGAGTATGAAGACATGAATGGCTCCTGCAATGCTGTAAACTATGCCGCAGAGAATCAGGTCTACATAGCAGGCCACCCTGCCTTCATCAACTACTCCACCAGTCAAAAGATCTCCCGGCCAGGAGACGCAGACGACACGCGGAGCGTCAACAATGTCCTTCTGCTCACCATCATAAACCCCATCTATCCCATCACCACGGTAATGTGATTTAAAAGTAGGCACACCCAATTTCCATCTTTGTCTTACTTAATCATGCTATTATTGTAAAACATAGTACATTGGTTTTAGTTAACAATTACCCATGCAGTATATGTAAGTGTTTGGTTGTGTATTAAAATTTTAAATGTGATATAATTTATGTGATGTTTCTATAAAGAGCACTGATGAATTGTACGTTTCCCTGTGTTCCTGCAGGATGTGCTCTACACCATTTGTAACAACTGCGGTCCTGTTCAGAGGATTGTCATCTTCAGGAAGAATGGTGTTCAAGCCATGGTTGAATATCCTTTTTAGGAACTCCTGTTTTATTTCAGCCATGTTGCTTAATGATTCTATATCAACTTGTATTTGAATTCAGAATTTCTCTTAAAACGTGATCTCTCCTTAACTTGCTCCTGCCACATTTGATTCGGTCCAAAGTGCGCAGAGGGCAAAAGCCTCTCTGAATGGGGCAGACATCTACTCTGGGTGTTGCACTCTGAAGATTGAATATGCCAAGGTGAGTGTCTGGCAATATCGAATTGATCTTTGCACCAAGAGGAAGCTAGCTAAATAATGTTTTTGCAATTCACAGCCAGCACGCCTTAACGTCTTCAAGAACGACCAAGACACGTGGGACTACACTAACCCCACCCTGAGTGGCCAAGGTAACATGCAGCCCCAAAGCCTTCCTTCTCCCATTTGTCTTCTTCTTTTCCTCTCATGCCACTGTATGGGATGGTTCGGGTTGTCTGCCTCCGGGGGCACTGCCTCAGATCACAGATGTTTCCCGTGCCAATCGACAATGTGTTCATAGGCAGTGTTCCTGTGATGCCTTCACGGTCTTCATGCATTTTCTCGTCACACTGCAGGCACAAAGTAAGGGCATGAGGAGCAACCTCAAGGGCAGCTAACTTCAGTTGCAGTCTCATGCATGTATTACGCTCAGCGTGACCGACACAGTAGCATATGCAAGCGCACCATTCCTCACATAGTTTTCACATTACCTATAGAGCATGCCACAGCTGCACAACCTCACATCCCCGGCTACCCTCATCCAGTGAACACGCAAAACTGTCACACCTGTTCTATTCTTTCACACATAGTGGAGATTTTATAGCTGAAGTTAGACATTGCACTAGCCAGCTGAGTTGACTTAGAGACAGCTAGACATGCTTTTGGTTAAAGGTCCCATGAAATGACGCTTGAGATGTTAATCGTTTTGGAGGCATTGATTTGCTCGTATTTGACCATGGGTGACCAGGGATTGAGGGCAGGTGACACACAAAGCTGTCAGTAGGTGTCACTGCATCAACAACTAATTCTTATTGTGCAAAGAACGTTCCACATTTCACGGGACCTTTTGTGTACAATATACAGTATATATCGCAAACACACTTCATGGCTTCAACATTGATCAGCTTTCAAAATGTGTTCTGTTTTAGTCATAGCCTGTATATATATATATATATATACCTTTTAATTATTGGGTGCTTTGTTGATTATGAAACTAAAACAAACCAAATCAATGTATTGAGCTTTCTGTAAACTTTGTCAGCCACTTATGGCGACAGATATTCTTCTCCTTTACGTGGATGACCTAACACTGGTTCTAATTCAGGTTACTGCTAAATATATGTAGACTAACTGTAATGTAATCAAATTTTCACTGAAGTATTCTGTGCTCGGGGCCTTGTTCCTATTCAGACCTCATTGGCGGAGTAAACACTTTCTTCATAATCATTTTGGGCAGCAGTAGACATTTGCTGGTGTGTCAAATGTATTTGATTTTCTTTTTTTTTTTTCATTGGATACACCTTAAATATGTAACTGTTTTTCTTGTACACAGCCAGTACATGTACACTGCAGGTTTCATACAGGTGTATGTCCTCTCCAGACATTTCTTGGTATTCTAGCTTTTGCTGCCTTATGAACCAGAGGTACTCCTTGTGTCCTCACTGTGCAAACTCATACAGTCTTACCTCAACTTCTACAGCAACAGTATAACAGCACCCACAGCTAAAGTAAATCAGCTCTGTGGCTCACATCGGACACAGTGGGGCAACAAACACCGGAACATATCTTCAACTCTGTACTTCCTTATTCCAAGTCCATCATCACCTCTTTCTCCACCACCTGACATGGGAATCCTCTTTACTTTTGGTGTCGGACAGTAGCCACCATTTCAGATTAGGGACAGAAATGTCCCAAGGCCGCTCAAACAGACACCTTGTATATCCACCACAGGCTGACGATACATTGATACGCGTCTACCACCACCAGTGCAGCACATCTGCAGAGCCCCGAGGAGTCGCCACTTTGACACAAAACATTGACGACAAGGGCTGGAGTCAGGCGCGTGGTCGTTTCTGCCGCGCCTCTTAGCCCTCGGGAAGTGACTGCCATAACACAACCACAGGGAGCAGCAGAGGAGTTTTCAGACACTCAGCCTGACCAGGGGACAGATGACATCACATACGTGGGGCAGTAAACAAAAACACCGATGCCATTCTCTTTCTCAGATGCTAATACCGCTCGTCTGTGCCATCCTGTGCCGAACACCACACGACAACACACAGACCTGAACCCCCACGACAGCACATCGTCACTAGACGCCTTTTCAAATTTGCAAGCCTCTCGTGAACGGCCATTTTTACACAAGAAGAAATATCTACAGGGGGGCCCATGAAGACACAAGCATCAGACACCTATCAAGCATATAAGCACAGATGCAAACAGATTACAATCCTTTCGCAACGCTTTCTACATTTATGGACTCTGGTGTTCTGTTTTTCCTTGTGCCTTCCTCCCCATTTCCCTCCTCTCTGTGCTGTTCTTGTGTTGTTTCTGCGTGATTTAATTTACCCTTTTTTTAAATCTATTTTTTGAACTGGCCCATAGTGATACCTTTAACGCCTCCCGTGTGATGCAGGTTTGGCTCAGTGTGTCTTTGGACTGACAGCCCACTCTGAAATGGTGCAAATGTCCCGCTTTGTGATCAGAGCACGGTAAGCTGGAAATGAGCCTCTGATAGCAACTTTCAAAACAAACTGGAAGCAAGTCAAAGCCAAGCTCGGACCGTGAATGTACTTTTCTTCCTGGTGGTGGGGATGCAAGGATGGAAAGAAGAAGGAAAAGACTGAGGAGGGAGAATGAGTTGAGACTGGAATCAGGGGTTTGCGGATAGCATCCTTGCTGAAGACTGCCCCCTACCTGCCCACTGTGTCCCATGCTTCATGTGTGGTGCTGTAAGTACTTGAAAGAAATGAATGAATAATCTGACTTAAAAATGGAAATTTAATGTGAAAAATCCCAGGCTTCCTGCCGCCGTCTTTACACCACAACGCCTCTTATCTTAGTAACACCAGCAAATACTAGATGGCCAAAGTTTTTACGAGCTTTTGAGGTTTTATGCAACTTTGCATTTTAAATTCTACATCCAATAGTAAAAGAATATGTTAGATTTGTGGCTGTGTGATTACACCAGTTTGTAACCGAGCACCTTCTTGTTCTGGGGAATGAGTGGGGCGTGTCAGTGGTTCAGTAATAATAACTGAGATTTATAGATCAAATTGATCAGGCTTGTCCTCTGCTATGACTGCTCCAACAGAGTACATTGCGATTGTACTCTGTTTACACTTTGGAAGTATTTCCAGTGTAGAGTTTTGTTTGACTGACATTGATTTAGGTTGTTGATATACTTGGTGCTGACACATTATGACCATCTCTTACCACATTAGGTGTGTAGTACTCTAATCTCTTCACACAACAGATCAAAACTGTTTGTGTTTGCTACCTACTGTAAATCAATGGCTTATCTGGGTTATCCGAGAGTGGCGTCTTCTGATTCTAGTTAAAGGGAACATCTTGCATTAATTAAATTGTGCTTTTTAGGGCAGAGCCATGTTTTTTTTTTTCAGAAGACTTGCACCCTACACTTATGTGGCTTTTATGCGAAAATCAGAGATTTTGCCTCCAGTTGCGCTGCTAGCTCACATGCAAATGGTGTTTTAAATCTCAAATGTGTTTTACATGTGCATTTCAAAGAGCAGACTTCATCAAACTGGTTTCTCTGTGAAGACGTAGAAGATGAAGTGTCACAGCTTACATATTGAACAACAACCACAGCTATATACCACGTTCTTCAGTGGTATCTGGGGGATCTTTACTTGCTGGAACATTTCTAGTCATTGTTGTATACTTGTCTGGATGGAGACAATGGTTGTGTAGACAGCTTTTTTGTATACATCTATATCATATCTCTGCAGTGGTGTAGACAAGACACTGGACACTGCAGCTCTATTTAATTAACACTGATTATAGTCAGTTTGCATATTCACATACTTCAGAAACGGCCCTCGAATACACAAACGGATTCCGATGCACAGAATTCACCCTTGGTTGTATCATATGGAACTTGTGGGAGTTTGTAAAAACATAAAATGGACTAATACTTGTGGAAACTTTAATTTACGTAATTAATTTAAGCCCATTTACAAATCTGTTTTTAATTTTTTTCCCCTTTAACACTGTTTTTTAGTTTAAATGCTTGACGTCCTGTCACTTCTGATGTGAAACTGTCTTCTCCTGATTTGTTGTCATAGTTTCCAATAAAATGCGTAGTCTGCAGGTGTGGCTCATAAAACCGATGCCTATTTGCATATCTGATCCTCTATGTGAATGTCTGTGCTGATTTTCTAAGATATAAAGTTGTGTGTTGATAAAGTTTTGCCAAATTTCAATGTTCATTTTGGATTTGACATGTGTATGTGTGTACCTGCACAGATGCTGATGGTGAAGGCAATTGGAACAATTCACAAGGTGTGTGTTTGTATTAGGATGGCAGATGCAGGAGGTCTCGAAAGCTTTGTTTGAAACTCACCGTTTAAAAATCTCCATTATGTCACATTAATTTAGCAAAAAAAGGAGCTTGCAATATTGTTTTACACATTAGATGTTAGTTCCTTATGTTGCATGTCAATCACAGTTTTGCACCATATCACAATGTAGCTCGTGTAAGTTAATGGTTTGATAGGCAACTTCTGTTTTCCCCATTGTAGATCCCAATGGAAATCCCAACAAACGGCAGAGGCAGCCTGCTCTTCTGGGAGACCACCCACCTGATTATGGTAAGTATTCAACCAGTACAGTAATCTTGAATTAAGACCAGCAGACTCCAATAATGCATCTTTACCTTTCTGTCCTTAAGGTGGCCCACAGGGAGGTTATCATGGCTACAACGATGATAGCTATGGTGGTCCCCCTCCTTCCCACCGTATGGGGCAAGGGATGGGTGGGCGTGGGCGTGGTAGCCAGCGCTATGGCCCTGGATATGGACCACCGCCCCCTGAGTATGGTCCTCACTCTGACTCCCCAGTTCTGATGGTGTATGGCCTTGAGCCCTCCAAGATCAACGCTGACAAGGTGTTCAACATCTTCTGTCTCTATGGCAACATAGAGAGGGTAAGTAAAATGGTGCCAAACTCCCTGAAGCAAATATTGATCTCTGTATCCTCCTTTAATTTGATTGCTAGAGTTGGAATGGTAACAAAATACATTGTTGGTTGAACTGATGGATGAAAGATGATGCTACCAGCAGTTCTACACCAATGCGTTTTCCATCAGCAATTTTATGATGACGTTATGTGTGTGTAGTGAAGCCAGGTGCTTGTGTTTTTCAGGTTAAGTTCATGAAAAGCAAGCCCGGAGCAGCAATGGTGGAAATGGGAGACTGCTACTCTGTGGACAGAGCAATCACTCACCTCAACAATAACTTTCTTTTCGGACAGAAACTCAGTATTTGGTAAGAGCTGTGCACAGTATTACAGGATATCAGTGTTGACTATTGAAAACATAAAGAGCTGGACACAGACACGTGACATCTGGCTGTCTTTCCTTGGCAGCGTGTCCAAACAGCAGGCGATCGTACCAGGACAG
The DNA here is from genome assembly GCA_016785235.1 of Pseudorhombus dupliciocellatus. NCBI lineage: Eukaryota > Metazoa > Chordata > Actinopteri > Pleuronectiformes > Paralichthyidae > Pseudorhombus > Pseudorhombus dupliciocellatus. Next base: position 1,365,187 of record JAFBJW010000237.1, read on the forward strand.
TGTTACCAGTTAGAAGACAACACAAGCAGTTTCAAAGATTTCCATGGTTCCCGCAACAACCGCTTCACCTCCCCAGAGCAGGCAGCCAAAAACCGAATCCAGCACCCCAGCAATGTCCTGCACTTCTTTAACGCACAGCCGGACATATCTGTAGAGATCTTCAACCAGGTAAGGAAATCCTTCAGGCTCATCCCTGGGAATGATAGATTTTCTTCAAACCTCCTTTTCACATTTGCATTGGTGTGTGTCCCTCTAGGTGTGTGATGAACTTGGAATTAAGACCCCAACAAGTGTGAAGCTTTTCTCTGGAAAAAGTGAGTAATGTATGATTCTTCCCATTACCAGAAGATCAACGGGGGAAATATAAACATTAAATACGGTATATGCTGTCCATTGACCATCCATATAGCATTTCTATATGTAATGTGCAGGTGTGGGGATAAATGCTAGGCTAGCTTTACACTTGTACAGCATGTAGGCCTATCTGTTGTTATGGTATATGCAACACACTGTCACTTTTGTTTGTTTCAGCCAAGATGCATAACTTAAATTATAATATTCACTCACTCACCATTGAACACACTGGATGGATGTCAAATGAAGTCGGAGAAATAGTTTCTCAGTTTACTTTGCAGTACATACAGCTAGCTGTTAAGATAGCTGAGGCTTTTTCGGAGTGTTTGATTTAAGTACTATAATCCATTGTGGTAATCTAATCGGACACATTTTGTGGCACTGTAGGTGAGCGAAGTTCATCGGGCCTGTTGGAGTGGGACTCTATCAATGATGCTATGGAAGCCCTTTCTCTGATGAACCATTACCAGATGAAAAACCCTAGTAAGCACTCATCTCACTACATTGACTCACCTAAACAGCCTTGGTGATTTTACTATGTACCGTTCATTTTAAAAGTCTTCATTAATGCTTATTCTCTTTTTTCTCAAATGTTTCATGTTGTGTTTTTTAGGTGGGCCTTACCCTTACACACTGAAGCTGTGTTTCTCAACTACACATCATGCCAACTAAATACTCTCCCTTTGCGCTGTTTGTAATGTTTTGTGTCTTTGCATAGTTTACTGCAATTCAGTTGTCACATGTTAAAAATTCAACCAGTGATGACCAAACCTAGGATTGATGTGCTTGAACTGGTTTTGTATAATTTAATTTGACATTTCCCATGTTTTTCATTTGGCTGTTTATTTAGAATGTTTACTCACACAACATTGGATTTGAATACTTGCACACTAACTCAACCTAACATTTAAAAGTCAGCCTGTTATTGGTTTTTAAATAAAATGCATATTAGTCACCAGTATGTACTCATGTCTTTGGTTGGGCTAAGATGGTTAAGAAGTTAAAATCAAGGCCTGTTCATCAGTTGCATCACTTTTTTTAATCACCATCTCTCTGTGTCATCAAGACTTATTGATCTTTATTCACCTTAATACTTATTCTTTGAGTAGTTGGCAGCAAACCAAGAATGTGCCACTGAAAATAAGTAAGTACATTTTATAAGTTTTCATATTAAATTATTAGTGTGATGAGAATTATTTGACTGCATGCAGAACCCCTAGTGGGCTTTATTATCTACATATACAGTTTACACTTAAACCAAGTGTGGCCATTATCAGAAATATGTTTACTCTCTTATCTTTATTATAGACATATAATACATGTATGTTCAACATCTCTACCGATCACTTTCACACGGATATTTACAAAAGTATACAGATGTTCTTGTTCATAGTCATGATCCATGAGATCGTGAATTTAATATTTAATAGCTATCATGAGTCTTTGGTCCTCATGTGGTTTTAAGAGCCAGACCTCATCTCCACATGTTCGTAGCTGAGGCCTGAGCACAGCAGCTGCATAACAACAATGAAACGTCGCTACATGTAACTCCCCCACACCGTGTATATGTTCACGACCTTTTATAAACTGGTAGTTATGTCTAGTTTCACCACGTGTGTGCCTCTATTTCCTGGATATGATTAAATGAGAGGATTATTCCCAATCACTGACTGGATGTCTTCTTATCTGGCAACGCAGACCGAGGAGGGATTCAAAATAATCTTGGATCCGCCCCTTAAATCGGATCCGCGGCACAGTGTAAAGCTCTGCTCCTCTGGTCCACGTCAGAACCCTCAGGCAGAGTCTGCTGAAACTTTATCCATCGTCCGTTAAATCTGAGCGACACGTGTAAACAACAGTTGAGCGAAATCTCGAGCAAACGGCGAGGCGGTTGGAAAAGAACTACAACTCCCACCATGCACCGCGCGCCAGCCGCGTAGGTGTTTCCGGTGTCTTATAACATTTTACTTCCTTCCACACAGACCGACGCGAACAACCCGAGAGAGGAAACGTTGCTAACTTTTAAATGCCGTCGCCAGCGCTCGCGTCTCTCTAGCTCAGCTTTCCTTCGACTTCCCGTAGTGAAATCCGCGGCATGTGGCGGCTCGCCTCCGACAACTGAAGAACAGCCGACGAGCGCAGCGCGTACCGTGAAGGCCTCCGAAGAAAGTTTGGTCGAGGGCCTGTAAACAACATGTCCTCCGCCTCGCAGTCCTCCTCCAGACGGCAATGGTGCTACCTCTGCGATCTGCCCAAGATGCCCTGGGCCATGCTGTGGGAGTTCAGCGAGGCCGTGTGCCGGGGCTGCGTCAACTACGACGGCGCGGACCGAATAGAGCTCCTCATCGAGACGGCCAGGCAGCTGAAGAGCACGCACGGGGTTTTAGACGGCAGGTCCCCGGGTCCTCCGCAGAGCAAGCCCAGCTCGTCCGGGCCCGCGGAGGCAGGGCGGCAGCATGGAGAGCGCCTGGACAGGGGGAGGGGTGAGTATGGGGTGTCCTCTCGCCTCCCCAACGGCCTGCACAGAGCCGAAGATGTGGCCTTGTCCGAGGGCAGCCGGCAGAGTCCAAACACTCGTCGGGCTGTAGCCGGGGCAGTTCCCGGTCTGCATGGCACCATATCTCACGCTTTGCTAGCTCAGGGGTTAGTCGCGACCCCTCACGGGCTGTTAGCCCCTCTGTCTAGCTCCAGGGGGGGCACCACACCTCTCGCGGTCTCAGCCCCCATCATGGGTGATGCTGCCAGAAGACAGGCTGTGTCCCTGGGTGTGGGGGCGAGCACCTCTGCCCTGGTGGGTATCGACCCGGCACTGTGGAGGAACAATGAAGTGATGAGTGAACTGAATGAGATCTCTCGCAGCAGGGTCGAGGGCTGGCCAAACCGCCCCAAGGCGGTCAGGGACGTGCTCGTGGCCCTCAGCAGCTGCGTCCCCTTCAACGTGCGCTTCAGGAAAGACCACAACCTGATGGGTCGCGTCCTGGCCTTCGACGCCAGCGCCACTGCAGAGTTTGAGCTGAAGGTGTTCGTGGAGTACCCCTCCGGGTCTGGGATGATCTTCTCAGGCGTCCCTGACCTGGTCCGGCAGATGTTCCGCGACTCGGCCAAAGACGCGGGCAAGGCGGTGAACTCCGGCCTGCGATATGTGGAGTATGAGAAGCGGCAAGGTTCAGGAGACTGGCGCGGCTTGGCCGAGCTGCTGAACGACGGTGTCCGGATGTTTAAAGAGCCCCCAATCCCAGAGGTCCTGCCGCAGCCAGATGTGGTGCTGCCCATGGCAGCTGCTGGGCGCCCCGTACCAGCGAAGAGCACAACCCGCCGCCGCAAGGCTTCCCCGGGCTCTGAGAACGGAGAGAGCGAAGGGAGGCCTGAACACAGCGCGAGAGAGCCCTGGCCCCGAGGTGCATACTCGGGCATGGAGCCGCTTCCTGGCATGGCTGCCCCTCAAGAAGGCCCGCCCCGTTTACACAGCCAGCCCTCGCCCATCTCGGCGCTCATGGGAGTTGCAGACAGTCTGAGCTCCAGTCAGATGGCCAGGGAGAGCCCCAGCATGTCCACCGCCCACTCCTCCTCAGCCGGGCGTCCCACCAGCAGCAGTCCCTCCACTGCCTCAACCTCAGTGTCCCAGGCCTCCATGGTGCAGGGCTTAAATTCGGTGGGTCCGAGCAACACCACGGCCGCCGGCGAGTCATCAAGCAGCGCTCAGGGCACCTTGCTCTGTTGCACCCTCTGCAGAGAGCGCCTGGAGGACACTCATTTTGTCCAGTGTCCCTCGGTCCCGCACCACAAGTTCTGCTTCCCCTGCACCCGGGGATTCATCCGCAGCCAAGGTCAAGGAGGGGAGGTGTACTGCCCCAGTGGGGAGCGCTGCCCCCTGGCTGGATCCACCGTGCCTTGGGCCTTCATGCAGGGAGAGATCTCGACCATCCTGGCCGGGGACGGAGATGTGACGGTAAAGAAGGAGAGCGACCCTTGACGTCTCCATCCTGTTGTGGTGAATGGTGAGATACCTGCACACTCCTACTCTCTGTCCAACATCCTCCTTTCCTTTTAAGTTAATTCAAGTGATGTGTACAGAAATTAGATGTAACATTTTAGCTTGAAGAAAACAAATTTTAAAAATTCAGGATAAGGCACAAAAAAGTAGACTCAGTGTCCTGAACCGTCCAATAAATAAACACAAAGATGAGCTAAATCCTAGACGACATTAAAATGCCACAATAGATTTAAATATGATAGAAGGATTATCAGTCATACTTCTAATCATCTACCACTATGTCGTATTAATTGATTATTATACAAACTACAGATAGAATTTACACGTTAAATTAACGGAGCCGCGGCTGTAGTTCAAAGTTACAGAGGTGAGAAAGTGTTAATAAATAGACACAATAAAAATGACCTCTACTAATATTAGTTAATCAGCTGGCTCATGATGCTAGAAATACTTTCCTCCACAGCGTGGTGGGTTTTAGGTCAACATTTTCCTTTCAGACAAAATTCCAGGAGGAGGATTTAAACGAATGTGTTTTGTTTGATTAACGCAGTGGTTCCCAAACATTTTCTGCTGGGCCCCCCTTTGGTACATAACAATTTTTTGCGCCCCCCCCCCACCACCACACACTCCAAAAAAAGGACATACGTACACATTTTGTTTTCAGAGTCCATTGCAGTTTATTTCACACATTGTAATGAATACAAACATCAACCCAAACTGCAGATTCTAATAAGTGTAACAGTTTTCAAGCACTTAAACGTTGTAATTATGTTCATTGTAACAGCTTTCTTTTTTTTAATATTCAACATTTAATCATTTTGCATTTTTGAAAAAAATGCCTCTCTGCAAAAATGGGTTTTAAAACATGACCAGAAATCAATGAAAAC